>ML783880.1:511535-530305 GCA_009831015.1 Picea engelmannii | reverse complement strand
TCTTAGCAAGGATGAGGTCAATCCTTGTCTTCCATGCTCTAAAGTTAGAGGCTCCATCTAGCTTGTTCTCAGACTTCATAGAATTTGTCATGGCTTGCTTGACTTGGTCAAACCCTAGATTTGACCAGAAATTCAAACTTCACGTCTTGGCCTTCTGAGAATACCAAGAGATGCATTGGGCTAGGGCGCACTGATCTATTCAGAGATTAGGTAAATCTTGTCACTTAACATGCCTCAACAAGAGGTTTAGGGTTTCTACAACTGCTTCTGCTAGTAACCCTAGCTGCAGTGCTTCTGAAAACTGCTCCTGCTAGTAACCCTAGCGGCAGTTCCTCAACGAGCTCAATATCTAGAGGCTATGTTTCCTTCCAACATTTTAGGATGATTGAAGGGGTGTGGGCCCATAACCTGTTAGAATATAGAAGATGGTGTGCTCGTTTTACCATTGACGATACCCTCGTCACCCAACCACAGGCTGAAGCCACCCTCCGAGCACCTTAACCTTGACCTGAGAATTCCTCCGGAAGCAAACCCTAGGCCGGATAGCCAAACAAAGGACAATGCATTTCTTTCCAAGGATAGCGCAACACAAAAGACTGATCAGATAGTCCTAAACCCTAGCCAAGAGATATCTAAGCCAATACTGAAACCATGCTACTACTGTAGCTACACCAGCAGCTCTCCTCCAAATCTGCGCACTAAACTGGGAACTGTTGCGCAAAACTGGCTCTGTCTGCAACTGTTGAGATGCTACAAATGAAAACTGGTGCCCTGTATTTATAGTAATCCTGCCAATTTGTTGGGGCCGACTTCTCCTTCTGGGTATGTGTCTGTTCAGTATATTATTATTAATTCTGGTCGATTTCTTCTCTTGGAGGCTAATAGCCTAATATAAATTATCTTCTTGAGCCGACAAGGCTTCTAGGGTTAGTAGCCAATTCATTAGGGTTTCTCTTGCTTCCCGGAGTCTTTTATTCTCGTCAAGTTCACATGTAGAGGTAAATATCTCCCGCAGCTACCATAATATTAACATGTGACTCTCAGTTGGGCTTGGATTTTCAAGATATGGTGAATGGAAAGTTTTTATTGAGCTACTTTGAAATAAAATAGCAGTTACGTTTTTGAATATCAATGATACCCTTGACTTAGGTTTTACATTAAATTTACGATCCAGTCAACTTTAAAGGAATAAAGGGATTTCGAATACAATTTTATCACCGTGGATTGCATTTTGGTTTTTCATGATGTTGGCTTATTATTGTGCACCATGGGTTTCTTTTTTCATTTTTCTTTTCAAAACAAACTAAACATAACTTGAAAGAGTGCACTACCAGTATTCCTATTGTGAATTATTTTGTATTTTGTGAAATGGAAATACCTATTAGATGTTTGAGATCATTGTAACGATAGATCATTTTGTTGTGACATTTGTTTGGGGAATATGAATGGGGTTTCAATGCTTTTCTATGATATACACCATGTTGATTGATTTGAAACCACTTGCAGATAATAGGTTATGATTCTAAGGAATTTGAAACCTAGGGTTTTGACTTGCTTTCCTATCTCAAACTCGCCTTATTGTTTTTAGAATTCAAGGATACTTTTTTAAGTTATTGTGAATTCCAACCTTCAATCTCCTCGACTTTGTCATCATCAATTCGAGTATGACTATTGGTATTATATTATACAAATATATTGCACATAACTAGGTTGGAAATGATGAGCATGTGTGTAATCAACATCATATCTTGTGCTTGCAGTTGGTTGGCATATTGGTTTCAAATATCGTTATTTGCAAATATTTTCAAAAGGAAGCCTTACTTTAATAAAACTCAGTTTTGATAGATGGAAATATACATGAATAATATATATATATATACATGAATACCAACACAAGGATGAGAATTACTCTTGTGCCATGTTGGGTTGATATTAGACTAGATTCATTTTGTTGTGATAAATTATATGGATATAGAATTTTTGTAAAATAGATTTTAAATGGATATATTAACAGAATTTAGATATGGTCCTTCTTACAGGAAATTATAAGGAAGAATTTTCTGATTGTTTGATCAATGAATTTAACTCTAAAAAATCAAAATACAAAAGTACAAAGTTATATTTTGAAGTCTTGAATTGATCACATTACTTGATGATTGATGGATGATAGTTTTTTGCGGAAAGAACATTGACGATTTTGTTTCCCATCCATAATTTCATTTTATGCAAATTATAAGCCCCTCATTTTTCCCAAAATCATTTTAGTTGTTCCCATGTTTTGTTCCCAAAAGAAAATATGATTGTACAGAAACTTTACAATTTTAGAAGGTTCATAGAATATTGATTTCAAATAAGAACAATGAACAATGTTGATGAAATTTATGGTTAAATAAGAATGATGATATGATTATGAAAGTTGATTTTGGGTTAAGAATTGATCTTATGTTTAGAACAGTAATCATAGTTTCCCTTTCATGAATTCCATTTTCCATTCATTACAACCCCTATCATATCACATATGTCATTGTATTTCCTTGTTCTACATGATGATAATTATGGATTAAAATCAACAGATTATTGATGGTTGACATATACAGAGTAATGGATTGATTGCATGCATGCTAGTGTTTGGACTGATAAGAGACAACATTTTAAATTTATCTTTAGGAAAGTAAATTGATGATTGATTAGTCTTTCGTGTTTCATATTATGATCTAATTTTTTTTTGGACAATGATTTTCTTTAGCAAAGGAAGCCATGACAGGGGTAGGGGAAAAAAAAAATTGGCAAAGAGACAACAGGAGACCTAGATTTTCTATTCATTTGGATGTTGATCCTCAAGAGTTAAATCATCTATTCCAAGATGGGTTTTTTTAACTTAATAGGTCAAGGAGTGCTTTATCCAAATACTAGACCAAAAAGGCCTCCTTTTTAGCCTCGTCCAAGTTTATCTAATGGTCGTGTTTCGGCTCATGTCTCCCTCCAGCCAAAGGTTCCTATAAATGATGGCTGGAAAGATATTTTTCATTCCCTTGTAGCTCATAATTATGGTTGGACCACATTTTCATTTCAATTTCCTCCTCCACCTCCACTCAACCAACATGCCCTACAGATTGATCATGTCACATCCCTTGTTTTGTCCTATCATGCAAGAAAAAGGATTAAAACAACCATCCATGAGCCTATGCCAAGAAAGGGTAAACAAGCATTCACTCATTCCAAATCATCTAATAACTCCTCTTAGGCATTCACCTCACATGCCCAACAAATCAATGAACCATCACCATGATGTAGGAGCATCGTCAGCAAGCATTCATGGAGAGAAAACTCAGAGCCTTAACACACCTTTGAATCATTCGGAATCTTAAACGTTGGCGTTACCTGCAAATCCTTTTTTTGAATGATTGAAAAATTGAAGAAGATCGAACGCTTGGGAGCTAAATGATCACGAGTGATCTGGAATTTTCATTCCTAGACTTTAAATTAACGGAAATTAAGTAGAAGTTAGTTTTTTTTTCTCGAGTAGACGGGTAGTCGGAGGGAACCCTAGGATCCCTCTAGGATAAATTAAGGTTTTGTATGCCCGAATGAAGCTGCTGCAAGTTAGTAGGAGATTGTTGTGATTTAGTTATTGTTCATTTTTTAGTTGTTGTTTTATCATAGTTGTAGCCATTTAGTTTTGAATGAATATAAAAGAGGAAAATTGATCCAATGCATTGTGTTTCTACTATTTACAATTCCTTGTTATTTTGTTTTCATGAATGAATGAGTTATGTTGTTGAGTATATGAAACTGTGAAGTGTTTGGATAAGTTTTGATTGTTTTCTCTTCGTTGAGTTCATGCAAGGTGTGCATATAGTCCGCAAGGAGTGCGTTGACAGAGTCTGTTTCGACTCAAAATCTCAGAAGAGATAGTGTGAAACTTTCATTTGCAAAGAGTGCAAAGAGACTGTTGCAAGGTGTGCATAGCCACTGCAAGAATTTAAGTCTTGAGTGAGAATCTGTTATAAGGAGTGACAGAGTCTGTTTCAAATCATAAGCTCAGAAGAGATAGCATAAAATTTCCATTTGCAAGGAGTGCAAAGGGACTTTTGCAAGGCGTGCATAGTCGGTCACAAGAAGCTAAGTCTTAAGTAATAATTGGTTGCAAGGAGTGCACAGATCCAAAATTCAACTAAGTGTCAAAGTAACCCTCTAAGGAGTCAAAGGGTTCAAAGGAGAAATCTCACGAGAGATAGCGGGAGAAATCTTCAAGGGAAATGAAATTCTGAAGATTTCACGAGTCATCGACTAAGATCTGTTCAAGAGGGAGCGAGATCATTCCAAATCGTCAAATCTGAGAAAAGTGCACGAGTTTTAAGTCTATGTGTGCACATAGGAGGAGAATTCATCGAAGTCTCGAAAAGGCTAGGGATCGTCCCTCATCCAGAGGGGCAGGTGGCACAAGATCTACAAATTTGGAATTTTGTAGACAAGGAGAAAGAGAAGGTTCAGAGTTGAAACTCTCGAAGCCCAAAGAGTCGAAGGGAACCACATCCATCGATCTGTGAGGGACACGCGTCGACAGATCGTCATCTTTGGGTGAAATCACTCTAGGAGAAATCAAATAATCAGAGTTGAAACTCCCAAATCCCAAAGAGAGAAGTGACCCACAGTCATCTATCTGTGAGGGACATGCATCGACAGATTGTCGTCTTTGGGTGAAATCACTCCTGAAGGAAGCGGACACTGAGAGTTGAAACTCCCGAAGCTCGAAGAGTGAAGTGAATCACAATCGTCGATCTGTGAGGGACATGTGTTGATAGGCCGTCGGTTTCAGGTGGAAGTTCTGCAGAGGAAGCAAGAGTTGAGAGTTGAAACTCTCGAAGCCCCAAAGGCGAAATCGATCTTAACCTTCATTTTGGAAGGAGGGCATGCATCGCTAGATCGTGGAGATCTGGAAGTGCGTGCGATAGGGGGAAAAGGGTCATTGACTGATGGTTGACCAATGAAAAAATAGGATAGACCTCAGTCGTTGATCAATAAGAAACGCCCGAGATCCTAAGATTGATGGTTGTGCTTAATTGTGGGGACAGAAAGTGCTCAGGTTTTAAAAATCTTGGAGCGGGCTACAATCGAAACCACAGTATTTCGAAAAGGACGCATGGTTGTTGCTATTGAATTGCGAGGAGAAAAGCGGTGTGGTCTCAAACCACTCTAGGCCACCCCTCAATCATGTGTTTACATGAGGACATAGACCAAGGTCACCTACGGGAAAGGGCTAACAGAAGAGGAGCTAGCGCCTGGAACCTGATAGTTCAGCAGCGCAAAGTGAGAGGTTGTGGGTGTCATGGAACCTACACCAAAAGACTAAAAAGGGCATGTGTTTAATCACAAGGGAGACCATTAAGGTTTCAGAGAGACGATTCGGCTCTAAGAATCGAAGATCCTTGACCGGGAGGTCGCGCAGCCCCAAGGGAGAATAGGGGGGGTCTGCATCAAGTGGTATCAGAGCCTGAAATTGTTTTTAGGTAGAAAAAAATATCTCGAAGTTGTACTCTATGTGTGAGAAACAGTCATCACAATGCCACCAAGGATACATGTGTATCCACCTTTAGCCAATCGCATTGTAGAAAGAGAAATGAGAGAGATTTGTGCAAGATTAGAGGCAATGGAGGAAGTGTAGAGGAGGGCACCTGATGTTGGGGACATCAATGATGCATAAAGTGAAGAAATAGAAGTTGAAGAAGCTGCAGGGGAAAATTTTCTCAAGGAACGCTTGTTGAGAGAGATTGTTAAACTGGGAGATACAACAAAGATAGAGATCATGATGTATGAAGGCAACCTAGATGGTGAAGAGTTGCTGGATTGGATAAGATCCATGGACAGATATTCTGACTATGAAGATGTCGATGAGGAGAAAAAGGTGAAACGTGTTGTCACCAGACTGAAAGGACATGCAACCCTGTGGTGGGATGAACTGAAGGCTGAGAGGAGAAGCAAAGGAAAACAAAAGATAAAGGATTGGGACAGAATGGTAGCCAAGCCGAAGGCTAAATTCATGCCCAAATATTATCAAATAAATATGTTCAGGAAGTTGTAGAACCTGAGACAGAAGGGTATGACAGTGAAGGAGTACACAGAGGAGTTCTACAAGCTAAATATCAGGACTGGACAAAGAGAGAAAGATGAAGAAAAGGTTGTCAGATATATAAATGGCTTGAGATATGAAATCCAGGATGAGATCATCATGATGTCAATAAGGATAGTAGAGGATGCTTATCAAATTTCTCTGAAGGCAGAGGAGAAGTTGTCCAGGAAACAGATTCAACGAAACATAGGAAGAAGCCTAAGAAAAGGCAAGGGAGTTGCCCATGATAAGACACATAAATCTAAAGATGGGACTGATAAACCACACAGTCACTCAGAAAGAGGAGGAAGTTTTTGAGGAAGACAAAGTGGTGGAAGAAGTTATTCTAGAGGAAGAGGAAGAAGCGGAGAAGGAGAAGTAAGGTGTTATGCATGTGGAAAGACAGGACACATGTCTTGGGAATGTCCCAAGAAAAAGAAAGAAGGAGGAGGTGAAGCTCACATTTCGGAATCATAGAAAAGGAATGTTGAAGAAGAAGGTGCAGAGGATGGAACATCCTTGATGTTGAGAAAGGTTCTCTTAAAACCAGAGTCAGAAATTGAAAAGCCAATGCAGAGGAATAGTCTATTCAGGATAGCTTGCAAGACTAAAGACAGAGTATACAAGGTGATATTTGATAGTGGTAGAAGTGATAACTTAGTATCCACAGAAATGGTGGAGAATTTAGAGCTAGAGACTATTGCACATCCGAAGCCATATAAAGTCTCATGGTTGCAGAGAGGACACCAGGTAATGGTCACTAAACAATGCCTCGTTGAACTTAAAATAGGTGGATATAGAGATGAAATTATGTGTGATGTGATTCCCATGGATGTATGTCATGTTTTGTTGGGGAGACCATGGAAGTTTGACAGAAATTTCATTCATGATGGGAGAAAAAATACATACACCTTGGAGAAGAATGGTAGGGCACACATGTTACTACTAATAGAGGAGATGAAAGTAAAAGAAGAAGCCAGCACAAAAATACTTCTCATGAGTGGGAAGGAACTCCTGAGAGAAGTCAAGAAGGAACAGGAGATGCAGTTTGTTGTGGTGAGGAAACCCAGATTTGTCCTTACAAGTACTTTGATGGATGATTTTCCTGAAGAAGTTCAGGAACTGTTGGAGAATTTTGCTAACATAGTAGTGGATGATTTTCCTAACTCATTGCCACCCATCAAAAGTATCAGCCATCATATTGATTTGATACCAGGATTAGGTCCGCCAAACAAAGAAGCATACATATTGACACCTCAAGAGAATGAGGAGGTAGAGAACCAAGTTCAGGAATTGTTAGACAAGGGTTTGGTCAAATAAAACTTTAGTCCATGCGCAGTACCAACTGTGTTGAGTCCAAAGAAGGATGGAGGATGGAGAATGTGTACAAACTCAAGAACCATAAACAAGATCACCATCAGGTATAGATTTCCTTTGCCAAGAATGGATGACTTAATGGATTGTTTAAGTGGATAAAATTTATTTTCTAAGATAGATCTAAAAAGTGGATATCACCAGATAAGGATGAGAGAAGCTGGTGAGTGGAAAATAGCCTTTAAGACAAATGAAGGGTTTTATGAATGGCGTGTTATACCATTTGGCTTAACAAATGCCCCAAGTACTTTTATGAAATTGATGAATGAAATAATGAAAGATTTCATTGGCAAGTTTGTGGTTGTATATTTGGATGATATATTGGTCTTTAGCAAGACTAAAAAGGAGCATTTGAGACATTTGACATTAGTGATGAGGAGACTACAGCAGAAGAAGTTGTTGATAAATCTGAAGAAGTCCTATTTTATGAAGGCAGAACTCATTTACTTGGGTTTTATGATCTCTTCCAATGAATTGAAGATGGATCCAGAGAAGGTGAAAGAAATCAAAGAATGGCCATCACCAAGGAGTATGTTTGAAGTGAGAAGCTTCCATGGATTAGCAAGTTTCTATAGGAAGTTCATCAGAAATTTCAGTGGAATTTGTGCACCTATAATGGATACAGTGAAGAAGAGGCATGAGTCTTTTAAATGGATAGATGAGGCCAAGAGGAGCTTCAATATATTGAAGGAGAAGATAACAGAATGACAAATTTTGGTCTTACCAAATTTTGGAAAGACATTTCAAGTGAGATGTGATGCAAGTGGAGTTTCAATTGAAGAAGTCTTGAGCCAGGATAATAAACCAGTTGCATATTTCAATGAGAAGCTGAATGAGACTAAGAAAAAGTACTCCACGTATGATAAGGAATTTTATGCCATAATTCAATCCTTGAAGAAATGGAGGCACTACCTTGTTCCAAATGAATTTGTCTTGTACAGCGATAACCAAGATTTACAATTCATAACCAGATAGGAGAAGTTAAACCAGAGGCACGCTAAGTGGATAGAATTTATGCAAAATTTCACTTTTGTCATTAAACATATTTCTGGTAATGCTAACAAAGTTTTTGATGCATTGAGCACGAGATGTATGATTCTGCAAGAATTTCAGGTCAAGACCTTGGGGTTTGAACACCTAAAGGAGATGTATTGTGATGATCTAGATTTCAAGGAAGCATACGAAGCATGTGCACATCCTATGCTGAGAGACAGGAGCTAGTGGACAGAGTATATGATTCAAGAGGGATTTTTGTTCAAGGAAATCATTTGTGCATACCAAAAGGCTCAATGAGGGATAACCTTTTGAAGGAAAAGCATAATGGAGGATTGGATGGACATTTCAGCCATGATAAAACATTTGCACAGTTGATCAGTTGATCAGTTCATATTACTGGCCAGGTATGAGGACAAAAGTGATAGAGTTTGTAAACATATGTAGAATCTGCCAACATGCAAAAGGCAAAAGACAGAACACTGGATTGTATCAACTATTGCCAATACCAGAAAGGACTTGAGATGAAATAAACATGGATTTTTTGTTGGGACTACCAAGGACACAAAGAAGATGTGATTCCATATTTGTGGTGGTGGATATATTTTCAAAGATGGCACACTTTATCCCATGCCATAAGACTAGTGATGCAATACATGTTGCAAATTTATTTTTCAATGAAGTTGTTCGACTTCATGGATTACCCAAAAGTATTGTCTCGGACAGAGATACCAAATTCGTTGGTCATTTCTGGAGAACATTGTGGAAGAAGTTGGGGATAGATTTTTCCTTCAACTCATCTTATCACCCTCAGATAGATGGACAGACTAAGGTGGTGAACAGAAGTTTGGGAAAATTATTGAGGAGTCTGGTCACTGAGCACCATAGTTAGTGGGATCAGATTCTACCACAAGAAAAAATTGCATACAACGACTCGCCAAATAGGAGCACTGGAAAGAGCCCATTCCAAATATTGTATGGAATGCATCCAAGAGGAGTATCTGAGTTGAGAGACTTGGAACAGAGTGAGATCATAAGCATTGGAGAAGAATATTTTACTGCAGAAATGCAGAAGCTCCATAGCCAAATCAAAGAGAAATTGCAGAACTCTAGACAATAGTACAAGCGCAGAGTTGATCAACATCGCTGAGAGATTCAATTTGAAGTAGGAGATCAGGTTCTAGCACACCTCAACAAAGAAAGGTTCCCTAGGGGAACATATAACAGGTTGAAGATGAAGAAGATAGGGCCATGTAATATCTTAAGGAATTTTGATGCAAATGCCTATGAGATTGAGTTACCAGATGATGTGGGCATATCACCCATATTCAACATATCATACTTGTATCCTTACAGGAAAGATGAAGCAGAAGAAACAAAAGATCAGAAAGATATTCAATGGGAAAAGAAAATGCATGTAGCAGAAAAGCCACAGATGGAGAAAATCATTGATCGGGGGATTGGAAAGAAGACCAGGATGAAGACCTATTTTGAATATTTTGTCAAGTGGAAGGAACACCCGATAGAAGATGCCAATTGGTAAAATGAAGTTGATATCCAGAAGCATGAAAAGTTAGTGCAGGAGGTCATGGACAGGAGTCCATGAATTTTTGTCCAGGGGAGTATGATGCAGGAGCATCGTCAGCAAGCATACGTGGAGAGACAACTCATCTCCTTAGCGTGCCTTCTGAATGATCACAAGTGATATGGGAGTTTCACTCCTGTACTTTAATGTAATGGAAATTAAGTAGCAGTTAGTTTTTTTTCTCTAGTAGACAAGTATTCTGAGGGAACCCTAGGAGCCCTCTAGGATAAATAGAGGTTTTGTATGCCTGAATGAAGTTGTTGCAAGTTAGTAGGAGATTGTTGTGATTTAGTTGTTGCTGAGTTTTTAGTTATTGTTTTATCATAGTTGTAGCCATTTACTTTTGAATGAATATAACAGAGGAAAGTTGATCCAATGCATGGTGTTGCTACTGTTTACAATTCCCTGTTATTTTGTTTTCAT
The DNA here is from genome assembly GCA_009831015.1 of Picea engelmannii. Lineage (NCBI taxonomy): Eukaryota > Viridiplantae > Streptophyta > Pinopsida > Pinales > Pinaceae > Picea > Picea engelmannii. The sequence continues at coordinate 519,821 of ML783880.1, read as the reverse complement.
GAATGAATGAGTTATGTTGTTGAGTATATGAAACTATGAAGTTTTTGGATAAGTTTTGATTGTTTTCTCTTCCTTGAGTTCATGCAAGGTGTGCATGCAGTGCACAAGGAGTGCGTTGACAGAGTTTGTTTTGACTTAGAAGATTGGAAGAGATAGCATGAAACTTTCATTTGCAAGGAGTGAAAAGAGACTGTTGCAAGGTGTGCACAGTCGCCGCAAGAATTTAAGTATTGTGTGAGAATCTATTGTAAGGAGTGAAAGATTTTTTTTTGACTCATAAGCTCAGAAGAGATAGCATAAAATTTCCATTTTCAAGGAGTGCAAGGGGACTGCTACAAGGCATGCACAATCGGCTACAAGAAGCTAAGTCTTGCATAAGAATCAGTTGTAAGGAGTGCATAGATCCGAAATTTGACTAAGTGTCAAAGTAACCCTCTAAGGAGTCAAAGGGTTCGAAGGATAAAGCTCATGAGAGATAGCGAGAGAAATCTTCGAGGGAAACAAAATTCTGAATATTTCACGAGTCATCAACTAAGATCCATTCAAGAGGGAGAGGGATCATTCTGGATCATCATATCTGATCAAAGTGCACGAGATTTAAGTCGCTGTGTGCACATAGGAGGAGAATTTTCCGAAGTCCTGAAAAGGCTAGGGATCATCCATCATCCAGAGGGGCAAGTGGTGCAAGATCTACAACTTCGAAAGTTTGTAGACAAGGAGAAAGTGAAACCTGAGAGTTGAAACTATCGAAGCCTGAAGAGTCGAAAGGAACCACAGTCGTCAATCTGTGAGGGACACGCATCGACAAATCGTCATCTTCGGGTAAAAGCACTCCGAGAGAAATCAAAGACTGAGAGCTGAAACTCCCGAAGCCCAAAGAGAAAAGTGACCCATAGTCATCGATATGTGAGGGACACACGTTGACAAATCGTCATCTTCGGGTGAAAGCACTCTGGGAGGAAGTGGAGACTGAGAGTTGAAACTCCTGAAGCTTGAAGAGAGAAGTGAATCACAATCGTCGATCTATGAGGGACATGCATCGATGGGCCGTCGGTTTCAAATAGAAGTCCTGTGGAGGAAGCAAGAGTTCTGAGTTGAAACTCCTGAAGCCCGAAAGGCGAAATCGATCGTAACCGTTTGTTTGGAAGGAGGGCACACGTCGCTAAATCGTGGAGATCTGGGAGTGTGTGCAACAGGGGGAAAAGGTTCATTGATTGATGGCTAACCAAGGAAAAAAGAGGATAGACCTCAGTCATCGATAAAGAAGCAATGCCCGAGATCCCAAGATCGGAGGTCGTTCTTAATTGCGAGGATAGAAAGTGCTCGGATTTTAAAAATCTTGAAGCAGGCCGCAATCGAATCCACGGTATTTCCAAAAGGACGTCTGGCAGCTACTAGTGAATTGTGGGGAGAAAAGAGGTGTGGTCTCAAACCACTCTAGGCAACCTCGCAATCATGTGTTTACGTGAGGACATAGCCCAAGGTCACCTACGGGAAAGGGTTAACGAAAGAGGAGCTAGTGCCTAGACCCTGATAGTTTAGCAGCGTGAAGGGAGAGCTTTTGGGTGTCATAGAACCTGCACCAAAAGACTAAAAAGGGCCCTTGTTTAATCACAAGGGAGACCATTAAGGTTTCAGAGAAGCGATTCAGCTCTAATAATGAAGATCCTTGACTGGGAGGTTGCGCAACCCCGAGGGAGAATAGGGGGGGTCTGCATCACACCAGCTCTCAGTGAAGTTCAGCCTCATTCATCAAATCAGGCACTCACTAATAAGGCCCACTCGACAAACAAAGAAAAAAGATCAACAAGCAGTGAGAAGAGGCAAACTGCTTCACATAGTAAATATGGCTTCTGATATTTTATGTTCATTTTTGGTGGTAAATAATTTGTTTCTGTTTTAACTTTGAAACAACTTGATACTATTATCTTCATTTTTGGACACCCAATCAATAATTGTTTTTCATGGTGAAAATACATTTTATTTATTTGGTATATATACATATGGATTATTTCGGGAGATACAAGGGGATGATAAAAGTGATTGTTTGTGCATATTTATGAGGTGGCATGATTTATTATTTAAATAAATTATGGAGAAACAAGGAGGAAATCAAAATTAAAAAGACTAAAAGGATTAGGGATCCCACCTATTAGTTATTATTTAATAAACCTTTATCTATTATTATTATTATCATTATTCCCTACTTAATTATTAAGTCAATTATGACTTAACTAATGGTAGTTTGAAACTACCATAGCTTCTTTTGAGGAAGATAAAAATCCGATCAAAGGAAGGGACAAAGGAGAGATAACAAGGAAGAATTTATGATAAAAAATTTCTCTTAAACTTGTGAGATTAATTACTTTCATTCATTTTGAGTTATCATAGAGTATTGATCTTTTTGTTGATAGCATTGCCTTATTGAAGACAACAGGATTCAAATATTTGAGATACATTATTCAACAACTTATTCTATAAAGATTGATCATTTGATCTTAGTTGTATATGTATTCTGATTTTTTCATGAATTAGTTTTCATTACTGACAGGGAATATTTTGCAGATTCAGTAGATGATACTTTCGTGGCTAAGTTGATCTAGATTTCTGGTCTTAGTCTTCACTTGTTGTCAGAATATTTTTGTATGATTCCCATCGAAGACTTCTAAATATGATCTTGTTCCTTACTCTCGCAGGGGTTTGAAAGAAAGGTTATGATTGTAACTTGGAGTGAAATTAATAAAATTGCTTTTTTTATTTTTATCTCACATGTGGAATCCCTGATATTACTTTCAGATTTGCATTTCATTTGTTCTTTTAAATCTCAAGCACAGTACATATATTTTTATTTTCTTCTTTTGCACAGCTTAATTACAAAAAAGGATAGCATTGGTTCCTTGTACTTATTAATTCAGAATCAATTGATAATTTTGTATAAGGCTATAAACCTCGGGTGATAATCCAAACTATCTTACCCTAGCCAAGTAAGATTTGAAAATGTTGGCGTGATGTTCTTCATACATTTTCCTCAACAAGGTACATCTTCAATCCACTTAGTAAAGTAATTTGTTAATGTAAATATAAAAACATTTCCTACAAAATATGGAGGATTTATAGGACCAGTGAAATCTAAACCCCATTTAGAAAATGGAAAATTAGGAAGAACATGTTGCAAGGGCATGACAGAAAATTGTTCTTTACTAGCAAATTTTTGACACTTATCACAATCCCTTGTAAATTTAAAAGAATCTCTAAAAATGAAAGGCCAATAATACCATGTTCTAAGCATTTTATAAGCAGTGGACTTTGTTTCAAAATGACCACCGATATGAATATTTGAATCTGTTGATCCATGAATTTATCTCAATATTTTATGAGTTTCTTCATCATCTATACATCATAACAACAACCCATCAGCAGATCTTCGAAATAAAAAATTACCCAAGATAATATATTTAGAGGTTGCAAGGTGTATCCTCCTGCGTTGATGATATTCTAAGTAATCAGGACACTTCTGGAATTGTGAGTAATAAACAAGGTCCTTATACCAAGGATGTTCAACAAGATCAAGATTTTGATTTTCAATAAAAAAAAATAGTGTTGATAAAGCATTTTCGTCATTTTTCAAAAGAATCGTTCGGTTCAATATGTTGAGCCAAGTAAACTGCTAAGTCATGTCCCTTGGTCATTTTTTATGTTGTGATCATCAAATCATGTTCTTGAATTTTCGCAAGCCAATGTGCAAGCTTTCTTGAAATATGAGTTTGTGAAAGTAAAAACTTGACAGAGAGTAAAGGGACTTTTACATGCTTGTGCTTGTCAAGAATAAAGTGGAGAAATTTTTTTATATCCTTGACAAGAGAAAAAGTATGTTTTTCAATAAGAGAATATTTGATTTCATCATCAGATAGGCTCTGCCTCATGTAAGATACAAGTTGTTCATTACTTTGATCATCATTTTGAAGAAGAATTATAGCATAAATTGTTTCTTCTATTGAGTTTGTATAGACAATAAAGTATTTTTCAAAATCTGGTTTCTCCAAGACCGGCGTAGAACTTATTGCTTTTTTAATTCCTACAAAATATCTTTCAACATCCTCTGTCCAAGAAAAAGATTGATCTTGTTTCAGCATGTTATGAATGGGATTTACCATTATAGTGAAATTAGGAACAAATCTTCTAACAAAGTTACTCCTGCCCATAAAAGATTAAATTTCCTTTTTAGATGTAGGGGCTAAAATATTTAAAATTGCAGTAACCATGTCAGGATCAATGTTGATCTCTGAATATGAAACGATGTGATCAAGAAGCTTACCTTGAGTGACACCGAAAATATATTTTGAAGGATTTAAAGATATGCCAAATTTTCTGAAAAGACTTTTGTAAGATGATCAAAATGATATGTTCGGGTTTTAGAATACATCGTTAAGTCATCAAGATAAATATGAATTATCTTGTTGATAACATTATCAAAAGCTATCTACATAGCTCTCTGAAAAGTGGCACCTGCATTAGATAAGACAAAAGGCATTCGTTCATAGGAAAAAGTGTCCCATGGAGTTGTGAATGTGGTTTTATATTTGTTTGTCATATTGACTCTAATTTGATTATAACCATAAAAATCGTCAAGTAAGGATGTCATTTGTGATCCTGCAACTTGTTGCAAAATCATTTCCATATTAGGAAGGGGAAAGTTGTCCGTTACACTAGCTCTATTTACAGCACAGAAATCAACACATAATCTAATCTCACCTATATTTTTCCATACTAGAACCAGATTAGACACCCACTTAGATTATTTAACCGGAAAGATTATATGAGCATTTATTAAATTTTCCACTTATTTTCTAAGTGTAGCTTCAAGAGAAAGATTAATGGGCCTTTGTTTCTTCCTAACAGGTTTGGCTCCTTCCTTAATCGAAATAGCATGCTAGATGACACTAGGATCAAAACCACGAAGATCCTCATAATACTAGGAAAAAACATCTCTAAATTCATCGAATAAATTCATGAATTTCTTATTTTCGTCTTCATAACATTGGGATCCTATTTTTAAAATATTTGGAATCTCCTGAGTTATAATGTTCACAAGAATGATATATCCTATCTTATGTTTCAACTCCTCTTCTTTGTGATATTTATTGTTGCTAACATCACTAGTTGAGAATGAGCTTTCGAGAGGAGTCAAGCCTTTAGGAATTTTATTGTCTTCCAGAGATATTATTTCATTTGTCTTATATTGCTCTTTCTGAATAAAATCACAAATTCTTTCATCCTCAAGGAAAACTTGCCATGATTCCTCATTATTGGGAACATGAGGTCGATACAAGGATAAAAAAGTGTAATCAGGTCTTTGAGGCAATAGTTTCCTTGTAGGCGAGGCTGCAAAAATAGCTAACCTATCAGTCATTGAATTCAATTTACTTTTAACGTGAGTGATGTTAAAGGACAACAGATTTTGAATTAAAGTCCAAACAACTTGGGTGTATCATTTCAACAACTTGTTATTAGGATTGCATATTTTTCTAACTATATTTACAACAAGTTATGAGTCTCCAAAAACAGTGAGATGACCACAGCGTAGGTTGTAATTTTAAATTCTTAGCAGCAAGACCTTGAATTCAGTAACATTGCCCGTACATGAAAATTCTAATATATAGGAAAACTCGTGAATTTTTACTACAGGAGAATATAATATAATGTCTCCTATGTTACCTTCACTTGAACATGCACCATCAAAGTGCATATGCTACGTACCATCATCATAATCATTTGGATATTCAAGAGGAGCATCATCTTCATCAGCAAAAATAGAATAGACATCCATATCCTCAATGTAATTTACATTGGGTTGAGCAACTTTTTCAATATACGATGAAATTATTCCTTCCCTTAAAACAATGATGCTCTTCCCTTTTTTAGGTATGGACAGATGTGAACCATCCAACGATAGATAACCACCAGTTAAGGCATTCCAATCCCTACCCAAAATAATTGAGTAATTACTAAGAGTCATGTCGATTACTTGAATATTGAGAGTAGTTCTAATTTCAGGATGTGCACAAAGAACTAGAGTTACATCCTTAATTTCACTGATTGTTGAATTGTGTTGATTATTATAGGATAACGTACTTCTCATGCTTTCATTTGTACAAGAGAGTCCTAGTTCTTCCATAATAATATTGGACATGACACGTGGGCCTCATACGCCATCTATTAAGAAACAATGAGCTATCCTATCCATAATTTTTATATAAATATAAAAAGGATGTTTTTTTACAGGATTCCTAAAATTATTTATACCTATCATATTTACTTGTGATTCATCCCCATCCAATTTTTCAGATATACCATCTATTGGAGAATTTTTACCTTCCATATAATTCTTCGGATGTTGTTGTTGTTCAAGGACAGACGATATCTAAGAGAGATGAATCTACTCTTATGTTAGCTTGTTGATTAAGAATTGTATACTTGGATTGATGAAAAGAGACTGATGTCTCTGGAATTTGAGTTGTCATTACAACTTGAGGATTTTTGTTTTGGGAAGAGGAACTAGGAGAAAAGGTAGTTTTGGAAATATTACCCTTCCCTTTATTTGTGTATGATTTATTCCTTGTATTTACCAACATCACATCTTCTTCAAGAGCCCAATCTAAGGCAGCAATAGTCGTTTCAGTCTTTTTTCCAAAGATTCACTCATGTGTTATTTTCTTAGCCTCGCAAGTACTTTCCTCATGATTTCCATCACAAAAGTTACACTAAGCCCTAGAGAGAAAAGATTTTGGCTGATTTAGAAATGAATAATTAGTTGGTTGATTTCTCAAAATGGATTTAGAAGAAGAAGATTCAATAGAAGAAGAACTTGAGGTGACAACTTTCCTCTCTTAAGAAATCATTCAATTGCCCATATCTTGAACAAGCTACAAAATTGTAGAGATATCAGTTTTGTTTATAGAATCTTCTTTTAGAAGACTTGTTCTTTCCAATTGTTATTCATACTCTAAACAAGTTTGAAGTACGAACCCTAGGTTGGTTACATTGCTTTCTTGTAATCTTTGACAATATAAAGAAGGTAATGCACTGTCATATTGAATAAAAGAATCTTGGTTATGAGGACGGATTAACTCGGGAATTTGATTTTATAACTTGGTGAAGTGGATATTAAAAGATTTGATTGTTTCACCATTGTTTTAAACAATATTATTATATTCCCTTAATAATTTTTCTAGGTTTTTAGGCTACCCATATGTTGATTTAAACCAGTAAGTAAATTCATCCCAAGTCGAAATGACTTTAGGAGGCAATTCAAAAAAATCATCTACATCTTTCCCTTCTAAATAATTGACAAAAAAACGCATGCAATTATCATTACCATTTACTCCTCTGTTATGACATGCATTAGAAAATGCAATTAAATGTTTTTTAGTGGAAATAGTACCATTTCTTGAGAATTATGGAAATTGATCCTTAAATTTTGAAAGGGGATTTGTAGCTAGAGTAAGATTCAAGGGATAAGATACATGCCATGTTGTATTGGTTGCATCTTCTTCAAACTGAAATAAACCAAATTTGTAATCACTTTGGTAGGATTTGTTGTGGACTGGACTGGAATGTGATGACTGAAGATACTTTCAATTATGGACGAGGAAGAGATTTGTGAAGAAGCATATGAACTAATACCAGAAGAAGATCTTGAATATGTCATCTTGAAAGAAATGGGAATTAAATATATCAATGAACTAGATGAGTCAAATAAAGATCTGCAAAGCTTAGGTTATTGAATTTCTAAAATAGTCTTTCTTCTTCCAATTTCATATAAAGGATTGAACTCAAGAGATAAACCTCTCGTCCTTCAAGAAGAAAGCGATCTAGAGGACATAAGTCAAACTCTTACTAAGGGGGATGATTTTAGGTTTTCCTTTGTTGCGCTTCCCATTGTTCATGGATTCTAACATCTTTGGCAATAACTTCCCAAGAAAAATGAAGTTCAACGCAGTTATGAGATTTTTATAAAATCAAATTGAATAAATTCAAAGAAATGCTAGTTTGATCATCCAAACCATCACCAATGTTAGGTTGTCATACAACAGGAAAAGTCATGAAATCATAAAATAAAAGAAGAAAACTAATAAATGAAAATAAAAGAAAATTAAGTACATAAATAAGATACAACTACCAAAAAACTATGGATAAGTTCCCCAATATGGTCTCTAAATAAATATTGATGAAAAGGGATAGTTATCCTAATACCAACATTTTCAAATCTTGTTGGGCTAAGGACAG
>ML783880.1:470962-506725 GCA_009831015.1 Picea engelmannii | reverse complement strand
GAAAGAACATTGACGATTTTGTTTCCCATCCATAATTTCATTTTATGCAAATTATAAGCCCCTCATTTTTCCCAAAATCATTTTAGTTGTTCCCATGTTTTGTTCCCAAAAGAAAATATGATTGTACAGAAACTTTACAATTTTAGAAGGTTCATAGAATATTGATTTCAAATAAGAACAATGAACAATGTTGATGAAATTTATGGTTAAATAAGAATGATGATATGATTATGAAAGTTGATTTTGGGTTAAGAATTGATCTTATGTTTAGAACAGTAATCATAGTTTCCCTTTCATGAATTCCATTTTCCATTCATTACAACCCCTATCATATCACATATGTCATTGTATTTCCTTGTTCTACATGATGATAATTATGGATTAAAATCAACAGATTATTGATGGTTGACATATACAGAGTAATGGATTGATTGCATGCATGCTAGTGTTTGGACTGATAAGAGACAACATTTTAAATTTATCTTTAGGAAAGTAAATTGATGATTGATTAGTCTTTCGTGTTTCATATTATGATCTAATTTTTTTTTGGACAATGATTTTCTTTAGCAAAGGAAGCCATGACAGGGGTAGGGGAAAAAAAAAATTGGCAAAGAGACAACAGGAGACCTAGATTTTCTATTCATTTGGATGTTGATCCTCAAGAGTTAAATCATCTATTCCAAGATGGGTTTTTTTAACTTAATAGGTCAAGGAGTGCTTTATCCAAATACTAGACCAAAAAGGCCTCCTTTTTAGCCTCGTCCAAGTTTATCTAATGGTCGTGTTTCGGCTCATGTCTCCCTCCAGCCAAAGGTTCCTATAAATGATGGCTGGAAAGATATTTTTCATTCCCTTGTAGCTCATAATTATGGTTGGACCACATTTTCATTTCAATTTCCTCCTCCACCTCCACTCAACCAACATGCCCTACAGATTGATCATGTCACATCCCTTGTTTTGTCCTATCATGCAAGAAAAAGGATTAAAACAACCATCCATGAGCCTATGCCAAGAAAGGGTAAACAAGCATTCACTCATTCCAAATCATCTAATAACTCCTCTTAGGCATTCACCTCACATGCCCAACAAATCAATGAACCATCACCATGATGTAGGAGCATCGTCAGCAAGCATTCATGGAGAGAAAACTCAGAGCCTTAACACACCTTTGAATCATTCGGAATCTTAAACGTTGGCGTTACCTGCAAATCCTTTTTTTGAATGATTGAAAAATTGAAGAAGATCGAACGCTTGGGAGCTAAATGATCACGAGTGATCTGGAATTTTCATTCCTAGACTTTAAATTAACGGAAATTAAGTAGAAGTTAGTTTTTTTTTCTCGAGTAGACGGGTAGTCGGAGGGAACCCTAGGATCCCTCTAGGATAAATTAAGGTTTTGTATGCCCGAATGAAGCTGCTGCAAGTTAGTAGGAGATTGTTGTGATTTAGTTATTGTTCATTTTTTAGTTGTTGTTTTATCATAGTTGTAGCCATTTAGTTTTGAATGAATATAAAAGAGGAAAATTGATCCAATGCATTGTGTTTCTACTATTTACAATTCCTTGTTATTTTGTTTTCATGAATGAATGAGTTATGTTGTTGAGTATATGAAACTGTGAAGTGTTTGGATAAGTTTTGATTGTTTTCTCTTCGTTGAGTTCATGCAAGGTGTGCATATAGTCCGCAAGGAGTGCGTTGACAGAGTCTGTTTCGACTCAAAATCTCAGAAGAGATAGTGTGAAACTTTCATTTGCAAAGAGTGCAAAGAGACTGTTGCAAGGTGTGCATAGCCACTGCAAGAATTTAAGTCTTGAGTGAGAATCTGTTATAAGGAGTGACAGAGTCTGTTTCAAATCATAAGCTCAGAAGAGATAGCATAAAATTTCCATTTGCAAGGAGTGCAAAGGGACTTTTGCAAGGCGTGCATAGTCGGTCACAAGAAGCTAAGTCTTAAGTAATAATTGGTTGCAAGGAGTGCACAGATCCAAAATTCAACTAAGTGTCAAAGTAACCCTCTAAGGAGTCAAAGGGTTCAAAGGAGAAATCTCACGAGAGATAGCGGGAGAAATCTTCAAGGGAAATGAAATTCTGAAGATTTCACGAGTCATCGACTAAGATCTGTTCAAGAGGGAGCGAGATCATTCCAAATCGTCAAATCTGAGAAAAGTGCACGAGTTTTAAGTCTATGTGTGCACATAGGAGGAGAATTCATCGAAGTCTCGAAAAGGCTAGGGATCGTCCCTCATCCAGAGGGGCAGGTGGCACAAGATCTACAAATTTGGAATTTTGTAGACAAGGAGAAAGAGAAGGTTCAGAGTTGAAACTCTCGAAGCCCAAAGAGTCGAAGGGAACCACATCCATCGATCTGTGAGGGACACGCGTCGACAGATCGTCATCTTTGGGTGAAATCACTCTAGGAGAAATCAAATAATCAGAGTTGAAACTCCCAAATCCCAAAGAGAGAAGTGACCCACAGTCATCTATCTGTGAGGGACATGCATCGACAGATTGTCGTCTTTGGGTGAAATCACTCCTGAAGGAAGCGGACACTGAGAGTTGAAACTCCCGAAGCTCGAAGAGTGAAGTGAATCACAATCGTCGATCTGTGAGGGACATGTGTTGATAGGCCGTCGGTTTCAGGTGGAAGTTCTGCAGAGGAAGCAAGAGTTGAGAGTTGAAACTCTCGAAGCCCCAAAGGCGAAATCGATCTTAACCTTCATTTTGGAAGGAGGGCATGCATCGCTAGATCGTGGAGATCTGGAAGTGCGTGCGATAGGGGGAAAAGGGTCATTGACTGATGGTTGACCAATGAAAAAATAGGATAGACCTCAGTCGTTGATCAATAAGAAACGCCCGAGATCCTAAGATTGATGGTTGTGCTTAATTGTGGGGACAGAAAGTGCTCAGGTTTTAAAAATCTTGGAGCGGGCTACAATCGAAACCACAGTATTTCGAAAAGGACGCATGGTTGTTGCTATTGAATTGCGAGGAGAAAAGCGGTGTGGTCTCAAACCACTCTAGGCCACCCCTCAATCATGTGTTTACATGAGGACATAGACCAAGGTCACCTACGGGAAAGGGCTAACAGAAGAGGAGCTAGCGCCTGGAACCTGATAGTTCAGCAGCGCAAAGTGAGAGGTTGTGGGTGTCATGGAACCTACACCAAAAGACTAAAAAGGGCATGTGTTTAATCACAAGGGAGACCATTAAGGTTTCAGAGAGACGATTCGGCTCTAAGAATCGAAGATCCTTGACCGGGAGGTCGCGCAGCCCCAAGGGAGAATAGGGGGGGTCTGCATCAAGTGGTATCAGAGCCTGAAATTGTTTTTAGGTAGAAAAAAATATCTCGAAGTTGTACTCTATGTGTGAGAAACAGTCATCACAATGCCACCAAGGATACATGTGTATCCACCTTTAGCCAATCGCATTGTAGAAAGAGAAATGAGAGAGATTTGTGCAAGATTAGAGGCAATGGAGGAAGTGTAGAGGAGGGCACCTGATGTTGGGGACATCAATGATGCATAAAGTGAAGAAATAGAAGTTGAAGAAGCTGCAGGGGAAAATTTTCTCAAGGAACGCTTGTTGAGAGAGATTGTTAAACTGGGAGATACAACAAAGATAGAGATCATGATGTATGAAGGCAACCTAGATGGTGAAGAGTTGCTGGATTGGATAAGATCCATGGACAGATATTCTGACTATGAAGATGTCGATGAGGAGAAAAAGGTGAAACGTGTTGTCACCAGACTGAAAGGACATGCAACCCTGTGGTGGGATGAACTGAAGGCTGAGAGGAGAAGCAAAGGAAAACAAAAGATAAAGGATTGGGACAGAATGGTAGCCAAGCCGAAGGCTAAATTCATGCCCAAATATTATCAAATAAATATGTTCAGGAAGTTGTAGAACCTGAGACAGAAGGGTATGACAGTGAAGGAGTACACAGAGGAGTTCTACAAGCTAAATATCAGGACTGGACAAAGAGAGAAAGATGAAGAAAAGGTTGTCAGATATATAAATGGCTTGAGATATGAAATCCAGGATGAGATCATCATGATGTCAATAAGGATAGTAGAGGATGCTTATCAAATTTCTCTGAAGGCAGAGGAGAAGTTGTCCAGGAAACAGATTCAACGAAACATAGGAAGAAGCCTAAGAAAAGGCAAGGGAGTTGCCCATGATAAGACACATAAATCTAAAGATGGGACTGATAAACCACACAGTCACTCAGAAAGAGGAGGAAGTTTTTGAGGAAGACAAAGTGGTGGAAGAAGTTATTCTAGAGGAAGAGGAAGAAGCGGAGAAGGAGAAGTAAGGTGTTATGCATGTGGAAAGACAGGACACATGTCTTGGGAATGTCCCAAGAAAAAGAAAGAAGGAGGAGGTGAAGCTCACATTTCGGAATCATAGAAAAGGAATGTTGAAGAAGAAGGTGCAGAGGATGGAACATCCTTGATGTTGAGAAAGGTTCTCTTAAAACCAGAGTCAGAAATTGAAAAGCCAATGCAGAGGAATAGTCTATTCAGGATAGCTTGCAAGACTAAAGACAGAGTATACAAGGTGATATTTGATAGTGGTAGAAGTGATAACTTAGTATCCACAGAAATGGTGGAGAATTTAGAGCTAGAGACTATTGCACATCCGAAGCCATATAAAGTCTCATGGTTGCAGAGAGGACACCAGGTAATGGTCACTAAACAATGCCTCGTTGAACTTAAAATAGGTGGATATAGAGATGAAATTATGTGTGATGTGATTCCCATGGATGTATGTCATGTTTTGTTGGGGAGACCATGGAAGTTTGACAGAAATTTCATTCATGATGGGAGAAAAAATACATACACCTTGGAGAAGAATGGTAGGGCACACATGTTACTACTAATAGAGGAGATGAAAGTAAAAGAAGAAGCCAGCACAAAAATACTTCTCATGAGTGGGAAGGAACTCCTGAGAGAAGTCAAGAAGGAACAGGAGATGCAGTTTGTTGTGGTGAGGAAACCCAGATTTGTCCTTACAAGTACTTTGATGGATGATTTTCCTGAAGAAGTTCAGGAACTGTTGGAGAATTTTGCTAACATAGTAGTGGATGATTTTCCTAACTCATTGCCACCCATCAAAAGTATCAGCCATCATATTGATTTGATACCAGGATTAGGTCCGCCAAACAAAGAAGCATACATATTGACACCTCAAGAGAATGAGGAGGTAGAGAACCAAGTTCAGGAATTGTTAGACAAGGGTTTGGTCAAATAAAACTTTAGTCCATGCGCAGTACCAACTGTGTTGAGTCCAAAGAAGGATGGAGGATGGAGAATGTGTACAAACTCAAGAACCATAAACAAGATCACCATCAGGTATAGATTTCCTTTGCCAAGAATGGATGACTTAATGGATTGTTTAAGTGGATAAAATTTATTTTCTAAGATAGATCTAAAAAGTGGATATCACCAGATAAGGATGAGAGAAGCTGGTGAGTGGAAAATAGCCTTTAAGACAAATGAAGGGTTTTATGAATGGCGTGTTATACCATTTGGCTTAACAAATGCCCCAAGTACTTTTATGAAATTGATGAATGAAATAATGAAAGATTTCATTGGCAAGTTTGTGGTTGTATATTTGGATGATATATTGGTCTTTAGCAAGACTAAAAAGGAGCATTTGAGACATTTGACATTAGTGATGAGGAGACTACAGCAGAAGAAGTTGTTGATAAATCTGAAGAAGTCCTATTTTATGAAGGCAGAACTCATTTACTTGGGTTTTATGATCTCTTCCAATGAATTGAAGATGGATCCAGAGAAGGTGAAAGAAATCAAAGAATGGCCATCACCAAGGAGTATGTTTGAAGTGAGAAGCTTCCATGGATTAGCAAGTTTCTATAGGAAGTTCATCAGAAATTTCAGTGGAATTTGTGCACCTATAATGGATACAGTGAAGAAGAGGCATGAGTCTTTTAAATGGATAGATGAGGCCAAGAGGAGCTTCAATATATTGAAGGAGAAGATAACAGAATGACAAATTTTGGTCTTACCAAATTTTGGAAAGACATTTCAAGTGAGATGTGATGCAAGTGGAGTTTCAATTGAAGAAGTCTTGAGCCAGGATAATAAACCAGTTGCATATTTCAATGAGAAGCTGAATGAGACTAAGAAAAAGTACTCCACGTATGATAAGGAATTTTATGCCATAATTCAATCCTTGAAGAAATGGAGGCACTACCTTGTTCCAAATGAATTTGTCTTGTACAGCGATAACCAAGATTTACAATTCATAACCAGATAGGAGAAGTTAAACCAGAGGCACGCTAAGTGGATAGAATTTATGCAAAATTTCACTTTTGTCATTAAACATATTTCTGGTAATGCTAACAAAGTTTTTGATGCATTGAGCACGAGATGTATGATTCTGCAAGAATTTCAGGTCAAGACCTTGGGGTTTGAACACCTAAAGGAGATGTATTGTGATGATCTAGATTTCAAGGAAGCATACGAAGCATGTGCACATCCTATGCTGAGAGACAGGAGCTAGTGGACAGAGTATATGATTCAAGAGGGATTTTTGTTCAAGGAAATCATTTGTGCATACCAAAAGGCTCAATGAGGGATAACCTTTTGAAGGAAAAGCATAATGGAGGATTGGATGGACATTTCAGCCATGATAAAACATTTGCACAGTTGATCAGTTGATCAGTTCATATTACTGGCCAGGTATGAGGACAAAAGTGATAGAGTTTGTAAACATATGTAGAATCTGCCAACATGCAAAAGGCAAAAGACAGAACACTGGATTGTATCAACTATTGCCAATACCAGAAAGGACTTGAGATGAAATAAACATGGATTTTTTGTTGGGACTACCAAGGACACAAAGAAGATGTGATTCCATATTTGTGGTGGTGGATATATTTTCAAAGATGGCACACTTTATCCCATGCCATAAGACTAGTGATGCAATACATGTTGCAAATTTATTTTTCAATGAAGTTGTTCGACTTCATGGATTACCCAAAAGTATTGTCTCGGACAGAGATACCAAATTCGTTGGTCATTTCTGGAGAACATTGTGGAAGAAGTTGGGGATAGATTTTTCCTTCAACTCATCTTATCACCCTCAGATAGATGGACAGACTAAGGTGGTGAACAGAAGTTTGGGAAAATTATTGAGGAGTCTGGTCACTGAGCACCATAGTTAGTGGGATCAGATTCTACCACAAGAAAAAATTGCATACAACGACTCGCCAAATAGGAGCACTGGAAAGAGCCCATTCCAAATATTGTATGGAATGCATCCAAGAGGAGTATCTGAGTTGAGAGACTTGGAACAGAGTGAGATCATAAGCATTGGAGAAGAATATTTTACTGCAGAAATGCAGAAGCTCCATAGCCAAATCAAAGAGAAATTGCAGAACTCTAGACAATAGTACAAGCGCAGAGTTGATCAACATCGCTGAGAGATTCAATTTGAAGTAGGAGATCAGGTTCTAGCACACCTCAACAAAGAAAGGTTCCCTAGGGGAACATATAACAGGTTGAAGATGAAGAAGATAGGGCCATGTAATATCTTAAGGAATTTTGATGCAAATGCCTATGAGATTGAGTTACCAGATGATGTGGGCATATCACCCATATTCAACATATCATACTTGTATCCTTACAGGAAAGATGAAGCAGAAGAAACAAAAGATCAGAAAGATATTCAATGGGAAAAGAAAATGCATGTAGCAGAAAAGCCACAGATGGAGAAAATCATTGATCGGGGGATTGGAAAGAAGACCAGGATGAAGACCTATTTTGAATATTTTGTCAAGTGGAAGGAACACCCGATAGAAGATGCCAATTGGTAAAATGAAGTTGATATCCAGAAGCATGAAAAGTTAGTGCAGGAGGTCATGGACAGGAGTCCATGAATTTTTGTCCAGGGGAGTATGATGCAGGAGCATCGTCAGCAAGCATACGTGGAGAGACAACTCATCTCCTTAGCGTGCCTTCTGAATGATCACAAGTGATATGGGAGTTTCACTCCTGTACTTTAATGTAATGGAAATTAAGTAGCAGTTAGTTTTTTTTCTCTAGTAGACAAGTATTCTGAGGGAACCCTAGGAGCCCTCTAGGATAAATAGAGGTTTTGTATGCCTGAATGAAGTTGTTGCAAGTTAGTAGGAGATTGTTGTGATTTAGTTGTTGCTGAGTTTTTAGTTATTGTTTTATCATAGTTGTAGCCATTTACTTTTGAATGAATATAACAGAGGAAAGTTGATCCAATGCATGGTGTTGCTACTGTTTACAATTCCCTGTTATTTTGTTTTCATGAATGAATGAGTTATGTTGTTGAGTATATGAAACTATGAAGTTTTTGGATAAGTTTTGATTGTTTTCTCTTCCTTGAGTTCATGCAAGGTGTGCATGCAGTGCACAAGGAGTGCGTTGACAGAGTTTGTTTTGACTTAGAAGATTGGAAGAGATAGCATGAAACTTTCATTTGCAAGGAGTGAAAAGAGACTGTTGCAAGGTGTGCACAGTCGCCGCAAGAATTTAAGTATTGTGTGAGAATCTATTGTAAGGAGTGAAAGATTTTTTTTTGACTCATAAGCTCAGAAGAGATAGCATAAAATTTCCATTTTCAAGGAGTGCAAGGGGACTGCTACAAGGCATGCACAATCGGCTACAAGAAGCTAAGTCTTGCATAAGAATCAGTTGTAAGGAGTGCATAGATCCGAAATTTGACTAAGTGTCAAAGTAACCCTCTAAGGAGTCAAAGGGTTCGAAGGATAAAGCTCATGAGAGATAGCGAGAGAAATCTTCGAGGGAAACAAAATTCTGAATATTTCACGAGTCATCAACTAAGATCCATTCAAGAGGGAGAGGGATCATTCTGGATCATCATATCTGATCAAAGTGCACGAGATTTAAGTCGCTGTGTGCACATAGGAGGAGAATTTTCCGAAGTCCTGAAAAGGCTAGGGATCATCCATCATCCAGAGGGGCAAGTGGTGCAAGATCTACAACTTCGAAAGTTTGTAGACAAGGAGAAAGTGAAACCTGAGAGTTGAAACTATCGAAGCCTGAAGAGTCGAAAGGAACCACAGTCGTCAATCTGTGAGGGACACGCATCGACAAATCGTCATCTTCGGGTAAAAGCACTCCGAGAGAAATCAAAGACTGAGAGCTGAAACTCCCGAAGCCCAAAGAGAAAAGTGACCCATAGTCATCGATATGTGAGGGACACACGTTGACAAATCGTCATCTTCGGGTGAAAGCACTCTGGGAGGAAGTGGAGACTGAGAGTTGAAACTCCTGAAGCTTGAAGAGAGAAGTGAATCACAATCGTCGATCTATGAGGGACATGCATCGATGGGCCGTCGGTTTCAAATAGAAGTCCTGTGGAGGAAGCAAGAGTTCTGAGTTGAAACTCCTGAAGCCCGAAAGGCGAAATCGATCGTAACCGTTTGTTTGGAAGGAGGGCACACGTCGCTAAATCGTGGAGATCTGGGAGTGTGTGCAACAGGGGGAAAAGGTTCATTGATTGATGGCTAACCAAGGAAAAAAGAGGATAGACCTCAGTCATCGATAAAGAAGCAATGCCCGAGATCCCAAGATCGGAGGTCGTTCTTAATTGCGAGGATAGAAAGTGCTCGGATTTTAAAAATCTTGAAGCAGGCCGCAATCGAATCCACGGTATTTCCAAAAGGACGTCTGGCAGCTACTAGTGAATTGTGGGGAGAAAAGAGGTGTGGTCTCAAACCACTCTAGGCAACCTCGCAATCATGTGTTTACGTGAGGACATAGCCCAAGGTCACCTACGGGAAAGGGTTAACGAAAGAGGAGCTAGTGCCTAGACCCTGATAGTTTAGCAGCGTGAAGGGAGAGCTTTTGGGTGTCATAGAACCTGCACCAAAAGACTAAAAAGGGCCCTTGTTTAATCACAAGGGAGACCATTAAGGTTTCAGAGAAGCGATTCAGCTCTAATAATGAAGATCCTTGACTGGGAGGTTGCGCAACCCCGAGGGAGAATAGGGGGGGTCTGCATCACACCAGCTCTCAGTGAAGTTCAGCCTCATTCATCAAATCAGGCACTCACTAATAAGGCCCACTCGACAAACAAAGAAAAAAGATCAACAAGCAGTGAGAAGAGGCAAACTGCTTCACATAGTAAATATGGCTTCTGATATTTTATGTTCATTTTTGGTGGTAAATAATTTGTTTCTGTTTTAACTTTGAAACAACTTGATACTATTATCTTCATTTTTGGACACCCAATCAATAATTGTTTTTCATGGTGAAAATACATTTTATTTATTTGGTATATATACATATGGATTATTTCGGGAGATACAAGGGGATGATAAAAGTGATTGTTTGTGCATATTTATGAGGTGGCATGATTTATTATTTAAATAAATTATGGAGAAACAAGGAGGAAATCAAAATTAAAAAGACTAAAAGGATTAGGGATCCCACCTATTAGTTATTATTTAATAAACCTTTATCTATTATTATTATTATCATTATTCCCTACTTAATTATTAAGTCAATTATGACTTAACTAATGGTAGTTTGAAACTACCATAGCTTCTTTTGAGGAAGATAAAAATCCGATCAAAGGAAGGGACAAAGGAGAGATAACAAGGAAGAATTTATGATAAAAAATTTCTCTTAAACTTGTGAGATTAATTACTTTCATTCATTTTGAGTTATCATAGAGTATTGATCTTTTTGTTGATAGCATTGCCTTATTGAAGACAACAGGATTCAAATATTTGAGATACATTATTCAACAACTTATTCTATAAAGATTGATCATTTGATCTTAGTTGTATATGTATTCTGATTTTTTCATGAATTAGTTTTCATTACTGACAGGGAATATTTTGCAGATTCAGTAGATGATACTTTCGTGGCTAAGTTGATCTAGATTTCTGGTCTTAGTCTTCACTTGTTGTCAGAATATTTTTGTATGATTCCCATCGAAGACTTCTAAATATGATCTTGTTCCTTACTCTCGCAGGGGTTTGAAAGAAAGGTTATGATTGTAACTTGGAGTGAAATTAATAAAATTGCTTTTTTTATTTTTATCTCACATGTGGAATCCCTGATATTACTTTCAGATTTGCATTTCATTTGTTCTTTTAAATCTCAAGCACAGTACATATATTTTTATTTTCTTCTTTTGCACAGCTTAATTACAAAAAAGGATAGCATTGGTTCCTTGTACTTATTAATTCAGAATCAATTGATAATTTTGTATAAGGCTATAAACCTCGGGTGATAATCCAAACTATCTTACCCTAGCCAAGTAAGATTTGAAAATGTTGGCGTGATGTTCTTCATACATTTTCCTCAACAAGGTACATCTTCAATCCACTTAGTAAAGTAATTTGTTAATGTAAATATAAAAACATTTCCTACAAAATATGGAGGATTTATAGGACCAGTGAAATCTAAACCCCATTTAGAAAATGGAAAATTAGGAAGAACATGTTGCAAGGGCATGACAGAAAATTGTTCTTTACTAGCAAATTTTTGACACTTATCACAATCCCTTGTAAATTTAAAAGAATCTCTAAAAATGAAAGGCCAATAATACCATGTTCTAAGCATTTTATAAGCAGTGGACTTTGTTTCAAAATGACCACCGATATGAATATTTGAATCTGTTGATCCATGAATTTATCTCAATATTTTATGAGTTTCTTCATCATCTATACATCATAACAACAACCCATCAGCAGATCTTCGAAATAAAAAATTACCCAAGATAATATATTTAGAGGTTGCAAGGTGTATCCTCCTGCGTTGATGATATTCTAAGTAATCAGGACACTTCTGGAATTGTGAGTAATAAACAAGGTCCTTATACCAAGGATGTTCAACAAGATCAAGATTTTGATTTTCAATAAAAAAAAATAGTGTTGATAAAGCATTTTCGTCATTTTTCAAAAGAATCGTTCGGTTCAATATGTTGAGCCAAGTAAACTGCTAAGTCATGTCCCTTGGTCATTTTTTATGTTGTGATCATCAAATCATGTTCTTGAATTTTCGCAAGCCAATGTGCAAGCTTTCTTGAAATATGAGTTTGTGAAAGTAAAAACTTGACAGAGAGTAAAGGGACTTTTACATGCTTGTGCTTGTCAAGAATAAAGTGGAGAAATTTTTTTATATCCTTGACAAGAGAAAAAGTATGTTTTTCAATAAGAGAATATTTGATTTCATCATCAGATAGGCTCTGCCTCATGTAAGATACAAGTTGTTCATTACTTTGATCATCATTTTGAAGAAGAATTATAGCATAAATTGTTTCTTCTATTGAGTTTGTATAGACAATAAAGTATTTTTCAAAATCTGGTTTCTCCAAGACCGGCGTAGAACTTATTGCTTTTTTAATTCCTACAAAATATCTTTCAACATCCTCTGTCCAAGAAAAAGATTGATCTTGTTTCAGCATGTTATGAATGGGATTTACCATTATAGTGAAATTAGGAACAAATCTTCTAACAAAGTTACTCCTGCCCATAAAAGATTAAATTTCCTTTTTAGATGTAGGGGCTAAAATATTTAAAATTGCAGTAACCATGTCAGGATCAATGTTGATCTCTGAATATGAAACGATGTGATCAAGAAGCTTACCTTGAGTGACACCGAAAATATATTTTGAAGGATTTAAAGATATGCCAAATTTTCTGAAAAGACTTTTGTAAGATGATCAAAATGATATGTTCGGGTTTTAGAATACATCGTTAAGTCATCAAGATAAATATGAATTATCTTGTTGATAACATTATCAAAAGCTATCTACATAGCTCTCTGAAAAGTGGCACCTGCATTAGATAAGACAAAAGGCATTCGTTCATAGGAAAAAGTGTCCCATGGAGTTGTGAATGTGGTTTTATATTTGTTTGTCATATTGACTCTAATTTGATTATAACCATAAAAATCGTCAAGTAAGGATGTCATTTGTGATCCTGCAACTTGTTGCAAAATCATTTCCATATTAGGAAGGGGAAAGTTGTCCGTTACACTAGCTCTATTTACAGCACAGAAATCAACACATAATCTAATCTCACCTATATTTTTCCATACTAGAACCAGATTAGACACCCACTTAGATTATTTAACCGGAAAGATTATATGAGCATTTATTAAATTTTCCACTTATTTTCTAAGTGTAGCTTCAAGAGAAAGATTAATGGGCCTTTGTTTCTTCCTAACAGGTTTGGCTCCTTCCTTAATCGAAATAGCATGCTAGATGACACTAGGATCAAAACCACGAAGATCCTCATAATACTAGGAAAAAACATCTCTAAATTCATCGAATAAATTCATGAATTTCTTATTTTCGTCTTCATAACATTGGGATCCTATTTTTAAAATATTTGGAATCTCCTGAGTTATAATGTTCACAAGAATGATATATCCTATCTTATGTTTCAACTCCTCTTCTTTGTGATATTTATTGTTGCTAACATCACTAGTTGAGAATGAGCTTTCGAGAGGAGTCAAGCCTTTAGGAATTTTATTGTCTTCCAGAGATATTATTTCATTTGTCTTATATTGCTCTTTCTGAATAAAATCACAAATTCTTTCATCCTCAAGGAAAACTTGCCATGATTCCTCATTATTGGGAACATGAGGTCGATACAAGGATAAAAAAGTGTAATCAGGTCTTTGAGGCAATAGTTTCCTTGTAGGCGAGGCTGCAAAAATAGCTAACCTATCAGTCATTGAATTCAATTTACTTTTAACGTGAGTGATGTTAAAGGACAACAGATTTTGAATTAAAGTCCAAACAACTTGGGTGTATCATTTCAACAACTTGTTATTAGGATTGCATATTTTTCTAACTATATTTACAACAAGTTATGAGTCTCCAAAAACAGTGAGATGACCACAGCGTAGGTTGTAATTTTAAATTCTTAGCAGCAAGACCTTGAATTCAGTAACATTGCCCGTACATGAAAATTCTAATATATAGGAAAACTCGTGAATTTTTACTACAGGAGAATATAATATAATGTCTCCTATGTTACCTTCACTTGAACATGCACCATCAAAGTGCATATGCTACGTACCATCATCATAATCATTTGGATATTCAAGAGGAGCATCATCTTCATCAGCAAAAATAGAATAGACATCCATATCCTCAATGTAATTTACATTGGGTTGAGCAACTTTTTCAATATACGATGAAATTATTCCTTCCCTTAAAACAATGATGCTCTTCCCTTTTTTAGGTATGGACAGATGTGAACCATCCAACGATAGATAACCACCAGTTAAGGCATTCCAATCCCTACCCAAAATAATTGAGTAATTACTAAGAGTCATGTCGATTACTTGAATATTGAGAGTAGTTCTAATTTCAGGATGTGCACAAAGAACTAGAGTTACATCCTTAATTTCACTGATTGTTGAATTGTGTTGATTATTATAGGATAACGTACTTCTCATGCTTTCATTTGTACAAGAGAGTCCTAGTTCTTCCATAATAATATTGGACATGACACGTGGGCCTCATACGCCATCTATTAAGAAACAATGAGCTATCCTATCCATAATTTTTATATAAATATAAAAAGGATGTTTTTTTACAGGATTCCTAAAATTATTTATACCTATCATATTTACTTGTGATTCATCCCCATCCAATTTTTCAGATATACCATCTATTGGAGAATTTTTACCTTCCATATAATTCTTCGGATGTTGTTGTTGTTCAAGGACAGACGATATCTAAGAGAGATGAATCTACTCTTATGTTAGCTTGTTGATTAAGAATTGTATACTTGGATTGATGAAAAGAGACTGATGTCTCTGGAATTTGAGTTGTCATTACAACTTGAGGATTTTTGTTTTGGGAAGAGGAACTAGGAGAAAAGGTAGTTTTGGAAATATTACCCTTCCCTTTATTTGTGTATGATTTATTCCTTGTATTTACCAACATCACATCTTCTTCAAGAGCCCAATCTAAGGCAGCAATAGTCGTTTCAGTCTTTTTTCCAAAGATTCACTCATGTGTTATTTTCTTAGCCTCGCAAGTACTTTCCTCATGATTTCCATCACAAAAGTTACACTAAGCCCTAGAGAGAAAAGATTTTGGCTGATTTAGAAATGAATAATTAGTTGGTTGATTTCTCAAAATGGATTTAGAAGAAGAAGATTCAATAGAAGAAGAACTTGAGGTGACAACTTTCCTCTCTTAAGAAATCATTCAATTGCCCATATCTTGAACAAGCTACAAAATTGTAGAGATATCAGTTTTGTTTATAGAATCTTCTTTTAGAAGACTTGTTCTTTCCAATTGTTATTCATACTCTAAACAAGTTTGAAGTACGAACCCTAGGTTGGTTACATTGCTTTCTTGTAATCTTTGACAATATAAAGAAGGTAATGCACTGTCATATTGAATAAAAGAATCTTGGTTATGAGGACGGATTAACTCGGGAATTTGATTTTATAACTTGGTGAAGTGGATATTAAAAGATTTGATTGTTTCACCATTGTTTTAAACAATATTATTATATTCCCTTAATAATTTTTCTAGGTTTTTAGGCTACCCATATGTTGATTTAAACCAGTAAGTAAATTCATCCCAAGTCGAAATGACTTTAGGAGGCAATTCAAAAAAATCATCTACATCTTTCCCTTCTAAATAATTGACAAAAAAACGCATGCAATTATCATTACCATTTACTCCTCTGTTATGACATGCATTAGAAAATGCAATTAAATGTTTTTTAGTGGAAATAGTACCATTTCTTGAGAATTATGGAAATTGATCCTTAAATTTTGAAAGGGGATTTGTAGCTAGAGTAAGATTCAAGGGATAAGATACATGCCATGTTGTATTGGTTGCATCTTCTTCAAACTGAAATAAACCAAATTTGTAATCACTTTGGTAGGATTTGTTGTGGACTGGACTGGAATGTGATGACTGAAGATACTTTCAATTATGGACGAGGAAGAGATTTGTGAAGAAGCATATGAACTAATACCAGAAGAAGATCTTGAATATGTCATCTTGAAAGAAATGGGAATTAAATATATCAATGAACTAGATGAGTCAAATAAAGATCTGCAAAGCTTAGGTTATTGAATTTCTAAAATAGTCTTTCTTCTTCCAATTTCATATAAAGGATTGAACTCAAGAGATAAACCTCTCGTCCTTCAAGAAGAAAGCGATCTAGAGGACATAAGTCAAACTCTTACTAAGGGGGATGATTTTAGGTTTTCCTTTGTTGCGCTTCCCATTGTTCATGGATTCTAACATCTTTGGCAATAACTTCCCAAGAAAAATGAAGTTCAACGCAGTTATGAGATTTTTATAAAATCAAATTGAATAAATTCAAAGAAATGCTAGTTTGATCATCCAAACCATCACCAATGTTAGGTTGTCATACAACAGGAAAAGTCATGAAATCATAAAATAAAAGAAGAAAACTAATAAATGAAAATAAAAGAAAATTAAGTACATAAATAAGATACAACTACCAAAAAACTATGGATAAGTTCCCCAATATGGTCTCTAAATAAATATTGATGAAAAGGGATAGTTATCCTAATACCAACATTTTCAAATCTTGTTGGGCTAAGGACAGGTAGTCGAGATTGTTACCCTATGATTATAGCCTTTTGCAAAAATATTGCTTAATCCTCAAGAAATATGTTCTTGGGACCAATGTTGTGTTTCATGTTGTGTTATGACAAATAAGTAAAGAAATATTTATCTCAAAAAATTATAACAGACTTAATGAGCAATCACAAAACAGAAAATCTGAAATAAAGATCACACATGTGGTCCAAAATGAAACCTCAAAACCATAAAATGTTTTTATTTATTCAGTTATGAAATACAACCAAAAAAAATCTTTCATACCCTAGAATGGGTAAGGAACGGAACAAGACTTAGAATACAGAGGTGGAATGCTACATCACATAAAAACAGTTGGTGTCTTCCAAGTAAAACCAAGACTGAAAAATAATTGGATCAACAAGCCACAATATGCCATTTTCTTGACTCTGCACAAAATTTCCAACAAGTACTGAAAATCAATTCAGAAATCTGATAAGAATTTATAGATTATCAGAAATAGATGATCAACCTTCTGAAGCATGTCAACAATAAATGCTTCTTGTTCCTTCTTATTTCCACCTTCAGTAAGACCCTGCTATCAACAAGAAGTTCTTGGCTTTTAAGAGTTTCAAAGTGAATGAAGTAGTAATGTAATCTCACTCTAGAGAAATATCAAACCTTATCAGATTTTGTGTTTCTATATCTCCTCTCTTCTTTTTCTTGTCCCTTATGTTCTTATTTTATTGTCCAAAAGTAGTTTTGATTAGTTCCAACTACTTTTAGTTACTTTATTTAAATAACTTTTAGTTATATAGGGACAACGCATAAGTAAATATTAATAAATAATTATAAGGGTATAATAAATATTAAATAATAGGTGGGGACCCCCTAATTAACTCTTATTGTTTAATTTTCAAAATATCACGTTGTTCCTCCATCAATAATTGTGCATTAATGTCATCAAACATCATTATATACTTATATCCCAATCAGCCAATAAATGAAATATTTCAAAACACACTTGTGACTCCCAAATACCAAGTACATATGCATATACATGCCCAAAATAAGTAAATCAGCAAGTTGCCCAAAAATAAATAAGGTTTATCCCAACAGTGAAGTCAAATAAAAATGACATCATAAAATTAGAAATCATATTTTTTGTGTGAGGAAGTCTACCTATGTCCACTTTCCTTAGACTTTGTCAGCTTGGGCATATGTGAATCTGCTTTGATGGGTATTTTACCTTTAACTATCGATGCTTCTCGGTGCATATCTTCAAAATGGGTATGTACATCCTCATGTCCAGGGTGTTGGGAATGTGATGTGATTGAGTGTGAGGATGCTTCAGATTGATCAAACTTAATAGATTTGGCCAATTGTTTCCGTTTGGAAGGTTCAGGTTCTTGGGCAAGGGACTTAAGTCTTTTTAATGGCTGAATTGAATGAATGTGAGTTACGTTTGGAGCAATGTGTAGGGCAGGTCGCGTAGGTGGATTAGGATGTAATGGCAATGACATTGTGTTCCATCCATGAGCTTGAACTTGGAAAGGATTTACAACATCATTCTAGCCATCATTGGTTGGGATCTTAGGTGGTAAGGACACATGTGGTTGTATTGGTATGCCAGAGATACTAGGATGTTGGCGCAAAGGTGGTCCCTGAACAATCAACTATTTTCCAAAATATATATATATATATATGACTTCATACAAACAGAGTCCATTAAAATAATCACTTTGAAACGTGTCCCTCTCATATTTTTCCCTTGACCATAATTTTTAAACTGATCAAAATATACTTATGTTTTCAAATATCCATATAAAAATGATAGGGAAACATTTATTATTTCATACAACAGGAGGAGGAAAGATGAATTTTTAAAATGATATATGTTCCTGGGAATTTAGGAATAGTGACTAAAAAGTGGAAGTATGATGGATTTGGTCCTATGTGCATAAATAAAAACATTTTCAAATCACAAAACAATATGAGCTATATTTTTTTTTAGTTCAAATATTTATGCCGAGAACTAATAACCAGAATTCAAAACCAACTCTATATGTACAGGAAATATAACATCTGCACGAAACATTTAATAATCATCAAGTATGATACAACAAGAGTTATACCAATTGATTATGTCAATAAAATCAATGCCAATTATTTCAAGAGCCAAAACTTTATGCAATATTGTCTTGGTGTTTTCATTGTTTCCAAATAATACATAAAATACAATACATAGGTTTGAATCCTTTCTTCAACTATTTATTCAATCAAACTAGGTGAAAAGGCCTTGAAATATTGCATACGCAGCTCATGCGCAACTATCAAAAACCATGAGAATTCGAAATTGGGTTGCATTTAACCTTTAAACTTTTTCAATAAATATATCAACCTTGGCCATAAGTTTAACCATTTCTTTGTGTAAGGAAAACGAGGTATCATGCCAGACAAACATGCAAAATCCCTCAAGAGTTTGAGTTTAAAACAAGGTGTCTCTTTGTCATCTACATGACCACTTTTTTAAAATAAAATAAAATAATATCCAAGGTTTAATATGAAACGATACGACCAAAAATTTCCCAACCTCATAGTTAGGGTGATAGCAGTAGGGTTTTCAATACAAATGAAACTAATGACATGGTAATGTTCAAAGAAACTCTTGCAATTCACAGTAGAGTAGAATCAGAGGAAATCCTTGAAAACATGGGTTCAAAACCCTTCAACATAAGACTAATATACATGCAGAAGAAAACCCACGAGTTCTTTTCTCATTTTTTTCTAGGGTTTCAAATATTAATGAGTGAAAAAGAGGTTGCTATAGAACCTACACACTCTTTTCTTCAAAAAACAAAATGACACGTACCAAGTTGAACTGATCTTTTAGATTGGATTCACACAATCTGAAGAGGAAACAATAATTTCATGATAAGGGTTTATGCCATAAACAAAAATGGAGATTTGTTTCTTTTGAAATAGCCAGACGAGTTCAAGAGGACTAATGAAACAAGCACACTCCTTTACCAGTAAAACAGAGCCATTTCCAAAATTGTTTGCTACAAAAAATAAAATTCATTTGACGAGTACGAGCTAGAATAGAATACCTTCCCTTAGCGCTTTAAATACCTCCGAGAAAACAATGTTGCAATTTCCAATAACTACCACAGTCATGCCTTGGGACAACATTGTTGCTTCGCAGCTTCAAAAATATAATGCAAAAATGAAATGCCAAAAACAATGTGATGCAAGAGCATGTTCTACAACTATCTAGTATTTGACCTCTAAGGTCTTAGGAACTTTATGAGAGGAAGTTGTTTTCCTCATTGTAATTATTTTTAATCATTTTCCTAGGTTGTAATAGTCTAGGGTGTTCGAGAAGAAGGAAGTTTTGTCACAAATGTAATAGGAGGTGGAAGAATTAGATAAATTAGGAATTATGTTTGGATCGGATCCTATCTTTCAATATTAGAATCAGGTTGTTTTCAACTAAATAGAGTTTTTGTGTAATTTTGGTCAGATTCGATCCTATCTCCATGGATTGGATTGATATGATCTGTAATGAATTAAAAGGATGGTAGGAGAGAACAGAGTGTGTATAAGAGGCTTGCATAGTGAAAAGTGTTAGTGTGAAAAGGTTCAGGAGACCATGAAGGGAATCGTAGCCTCTTCTAATAAGAATTTAAGGCTTGTGGAAAATTATGTTTATTTTGGACTCTTTGGTGAATTCTATTATGTTTTCAAATGGTGTGAATTTATGTGTGTTATCGTGCAAGAGAATAGTGAGAATCACGGGTCTAATGAGCAATAATAACATGAAAGAGATTCATCGTCGATCACAAAATGGATCGACGGTGATCCATTAATTTGAAATGATGAAACGAGATGAAGATATGACCTTTTATTGGAGGAAATCATGAGATATATCTAACCGTTGATTGGGAGTGTAGATCGACAGTCCTTATTATATTGTCGGTGCCTAACTAGAACACGGTTTAATATAGAGGGACCCCCCCACCATTTTGACATGTGACAGAAAATAAATACACGTGTCAACATATAGTTCATTGTGGTACCCCCTTGCCTCAATATCTGATTTGAGGACTCATCCCCCCACAAAGTAGCTCTCTATCCTATCATATGGTCACATCACAAAGGAAAAGGGATTATTTCTTATATAAGGTAATTTCAATTTTTTCTGTTAATTTGATTTCTATTTAATTAATCCAACTCTATAGAACTGTTGGAGTTATACAAGCAGGACGAATCCGGATTGATTTTCAGTTTGGTATCAAATAACACAACATCCAGGAGATGATAATTGAAGATGTCCTTTGGAATATGAGGAGGAAGAGGCCGAGGTTGAGGAAGACCTGTTGAAAATGTCGAAGTCATTGAAGAAATGAGAAATATTCAGGAATGATTGGAGGCAATGGAAGTTGTTCAACGAAGAGGTGTTGATTTGGGAGATGTCAGTGAAGAAGAAGAAGAAGCTACAAAAGTTGAAAAGGGAGTAGATCCTAAAGAAGAAGGTGTTGAAGAAATATTAGTTAGAGTTATTATGGGAGTTATCTCTAGACCCAGAATGGAGGTGCCATTGCATGAAGGAAACTTGAATGTAGGTGAACTAATGGATTGGATTAGTACTTTGGAGAAGTACTTTGAATATGAAAATGTACTTTATGAGAAAAAGGTAAAAACAATTGTAACAAGGATGAAAGGACATGCATTTCTCTGGTGGGATGGAGTACAAGCTAAGAGGTGGAACAAAGTAAAGAAAAGAATCAAGAGATGTGACAAAATGGTGGCAAAATTGAAAGGTAAATTCATGCACTGAGACTATCAACTTAATATTTTTAAACAAATGCATAATTTGAAGCAGAGAGGTGTGTTAGTTTAAGAATACATTGAAGAGTTTTATAAATTGAATATAAGAGTTGGTCATGTAGAAGAAAATCCTGAGAAAGTTTCTAGATATCTTAATGGATTAAGATATGATATCCAAGATGAAATTGTCATTTCATCTCCTAACATTGTTGAAGAAGCATGTCAATTTTCTCTTAAGGAAAAATAAAAACTTGCAAGAAATCATAATCAAAGGAGTGGAGGTCGTTGCGTCCATTTTTGGGTAGTTTTTCGGCACATGGTTTTCGTCGATAGTTTTCTATTTCTAGTTAAGGAATTGGGGTTGTTGAATAATCTAGGTTATTGGATTAGGGTTTTGGATGCAATGGGATCCTATATGTATATTGTATTGTAAACAATGTATGACAGTGAATGAATATAGAATATGTTAGTTTTCTCGGTTTGGGTTTCGAGGCGAAAAATCTACATGTGATGTGTGTATTTTCCATTGTATATTTTTTGTCCTTTTATTGAAAATTGTTTGTAGTAAATTATTGTACAAGGTTAAAATATACAACAACAAGGTGGCAGAGGATGATCTTCAGCTCCAAATGAAGAATCCAGTAGCTCACATCAACAAGAACAATCTTCAACTGGTGGTGATTTCAGAAGGAGAAGACCTTATCAGAGAGGTAGGGAATCTTCTATCAAATGTTTTAGATGTAATAAGTTTGGGCATAGATCATATGAATGTTCATAAAATGTTTCCACCAACAGAGGGAGTGAAAATGTTGTTTAGATAGAGGAAGAAAGTGTGGATTCATTTTTACATGAGAATGTACCAGAAGTTGGAGATTCGTTGATGATGAAGAGAATATTGTTGAAACCACATAAAGAGATTAAGGAACCTTCATAGAGGAAGACACTCTTTAGAAATGTCTGCAAAAGTAAAGGTAAATGTTGTAAAGTCATTATTGATAGTGGAAGTACTAATAATTTGGTGTCTACATAGATGGTTGAAAAGTTGGCAACACACCATGTTCCATATAAGGTGTCATGGTTGCAAAAGGAACATCAGTTGATAGTGAATGAACAATTTGAAGTGGAGTTTCAGAGTGGAAGCTATAAGGACAAGGTACTTTTTAATGTTATTCCTATGAATGTGTGTCATATTTTGCTAGGTAGACCTTGACAGTATGACAAAAAGGCAATACATAATGGAAGAAACAATACATGTACTTTTGAGAAAGATGGATAAAAACACACTATCTTACCATTGAAGGATGAAGGATCGTCTAAAGAAAACAAACCAAAGGTCTTGTTGGTCAGTGGAAAAGAATTTATGAAATATATTAGAAAGGAAGAGGTACATTTTTCTCTAATTGGTAAACCAAAGGTAATTCTTACTAACACAAATTTAAATGATCCACCTGAATAAGTTAAAGAATTATTGGATGAATTTGTTGATATTGTGGTTGATTATTTACCAAATGAATTGCATCCATTGAGAAGTATCAGTCATCATATAGATTCAATTCGAGGGGATAACCTTCCAAATAAATCAACATATCGAATGAACCCACAGGAGAATGAAGAGATAATAAATCAGTTTCAGGAGTTGTTAGATAAAGGTATGGTCAGAGAAATTTTGAGTCCATGTTCAGTTCCAACTATGCTAACTCCAAAGAAAGATGGAGGATGGAGAATGTGCACAAATTCCAGAGCTGTTAAAAAAATAACAATCAAGTATAGATTTCCATTACCCCAAATTTATGATTTTATGGATTTCTTGAGTGGTGCTAAGTATTTTTCAAAATCGGATTTGAAAAGTGGATATCATCAAATCAGGATTAGTGAAGGAGATGAATGGAAAATAGCATTTAAAACAAATGATGGATTGTATGAATGGTTGGTAATTCCTTTTGGACTCACAAATTCCCCTATAAATTTTATGAGATCGATGAATGAAGTACTTAAAGAATTCATTGGTAAATTTGTTATAGTTTATCTGGATGATATTCTGGTCTACATTCACTCTATATAAGAACACTTGAGACACCTCGGGTTGGTTTTAGATAAACTACAGAAAGAAAAGATATTGATCAATTTGAAAAAGTGTATTTTTTTGAATGAGGAATTGGTTTATTTGGGCTTTGTGATATATGGAGAAGGCTTGAAGATGGATCGGGAAAAGGTAAAGCCTATAATAAATTTCCTACTCCAAAGAATGCTTTTGAGGTAATAATTTTCCATGGTTAGGCAAGCTTCTAGAAAATTCATCAACAATTTTAGTGGGATATGTGCTCCAATTATAGAAACCATTAGAGGAACCAAACAACCATTTAAATGGACAGAAGCAAGTGATAACAATTTTAAATTATTAAAGAAGAAGATAAGAGAACAACCAATTTTAGCACTACTAGATTTTAATAAACTCTTTCAATTTGAATGTGATACAAGTGGGACTGGAATAGGAGTTGTTCTAAGTCAAGAAAATAAACCAGTTGATTATTTTAGTGAGAAATTAAATGAAGCAAATAAGAAATAGTCTTCATATGACAGGGAGTTTTATGCAATTATTCAAACACTAAGGAAGTGGAGACATTACCTCATGCCAAAATAATTTGTTCTTTACACTGATAATCATGCCTTGCAGTATATTAGCATCCAAACAAAATTGAATTGGAGACATGTCAAATAGATTGAGTTCTTGCATAATTTCACTTTTGTTATTAAGCATATAAGTGGGAAATCAAATAAGGTAGCATATGTATTGAGTAGATTCGATTTGATTTTACAAGAGTTTCGAGTAAATGTTGTAGGAATTGATGAGTAGAAATATATGTATAAAGATGATGTATATTTTAAAGGTGTTTCTACAGTCTGTGAAAATCCAGTAAGTAGAGACAAAACTCCATGGTTAGATTACATGATTCAAGAAGGTTTATTGTTTAAAGGAAACAAAATATGCATTCCAAGATGTTCAATGAGAGAAAACCTATTGAAGGAAAAGCACAATGGTAGATTAGCAATACATTTTGGATGGGACAAAATATTTTCTCCACTAAGTACATTTTACTTCTAGCCTGGCATGTAAACCGATGTCGAGAAATTTTTTGAAATATGTAGGGTTTGTCAGTATGAAAAATGAAGGAGACAATACTGGATTATATCAGCCATTTCCAATCCCAGACCGACCATGGGACTCTATAAGTATGGAATTTGTGTTAGGATTTCCAAGAACTCAGGAAGGTAATGATTGAATTTATGTGGTTTTTGATAGATTTTCAAAAATGGCACACTTTATAAATTGTAAGAATACCAATGATGAAGGACCCAAGGAAAAGATGGATCGAGAGAAGGAAAAAATAGGAAGAAGCCCAACTTTGGCAAGGCAGGACTTGAATTTACAAGTGGTCGAGTACCAGGATGACAGATGTGATATGCCTCATATCTAAATCCGTTCCTACCACCTAAGAAACTCCTAGACTAGAAAAAAAAGACCAACTTAACCCCATGAAACCAAAACAGGAAAAGGTGGGGAAGGCGCCACGAGGATCCTACCATCAAGAGAGGTGCACCCCCTCTTGGAAAGATATTTAAGGAAGAATGAAGATGGAAGGGGGGATCCATGAGACTAGAGGAGGGATAGTAAATTACATCGCAAATCATACCTTCCCTCTTGCGTGCAGTCAGCATGACATCCAACGAGAACTCTCGCAATCAGACGACGAATGGATGCCAGCTACCCACAAGGATGTCATTCGACAAGACCGCTCCATGGGAAACCCATGACATCATTTAAAGTAGGGACATACTCTCGATATTCCAAGGGGGTGGATCCAGACAGACAAGCTCGAGACCTATTTCTAGCTCACCCAAAAGGACAAGAATCAGAACCAAGTGGAATGGGTCAATGACACTCGATCACCAGCTAGAAAAGGAAGGAAGGCCTCTTGTGCCATCATCCAACATCTATATTGAAGTTAGTTAATGAAGGTGACTAATTCCAAGGGAGAGGAAAATAGGGAATGGTGGATCTCCCACGAGGCGACAGAAATGGGAGGAAGCCCAAGGCAAGGCCAACAAGGTGGAAGTAAAAAAAAATGAGAGTTATGGGGCATCCTTTGGATGCCCAAAATCACTCCCATCTCTATGATATCCTCTCCTATGATAATCCCATCTCCTCATAGAAGGAACACAACACCTAGAAAAATTTTGATGTCTTCTCTGCAGCTCAAGATCCTAGCTCAATACTTTTGGTTCCGCTCTACCGATAGCGAGAGATCTGTTGGAAATCCTCTCTCAATATGGTACCACCCTTCAATTGGGGCCCTCATAAAATATACCATGGCCCCCATGCATAGATATTTTGATTTTTCAATAGGAAAGGTTCAAGCATGAAGTTCATTCCATTTTATCATTTTACTTAAACCATAAACAATTTTGTGGCAGCAACCAAGATCACAAGAAGAAACACCATGCACAAGTACACAAGAAGTATCATGGGAAACCCTTATCAACAAGGGAAGAAAACCCAACCAATCCTTTGTTATATTCTTCAAGATAAATATCTCCACCACCAATAAAACCTAGCACGCAAAAGGGTTCTCACAAACCCTAGAAGACTAACACCCAAGAGAGGTGCACACTTTTCCCAAGAAGATGTACTTGCTGAAATTTTGAAACACACACTTGAGATATGATTCCTCAATGGGGAATTTACCTTTACTTATATTAGACTGAACCTGTCAATAGAAGCGTCTATTGGAACAACAGGGTCGACCTCACTCAATCATAATATAATTAATAATTACCAGATTAATTATCTTTTACATTAAGGTGGGGTCGACCTGTACCCTTTACATTACAATTAGGGTTACAGGTAAGTCTAACTCTTGGAAAATATAGTAAGGGAGCTCATACACCCACTAGTGCTCATCCACTAGGGGTACATTCATAGGGATGTCCATATATCTATCTCACTGTGTCTCACAGGAGAACCACACTCACTAGTGCTCAGCCACTAGGATCGCGTTCACCTGTGCTCATCCACATGCACGTCCAACTCAACAGATATTCTTTCCCACTACATTACATAGGAGATTCATATAGATTTCATCATCTCAACTCTCTTCTTAGAGGAGGCTAATACATCGTTTTCATCTATGTCTCTTAACGATGTACCCAGTTCATGGGAATTCGCACATTCACCTTTTGCTTAGCCACAGGTACGTCTAACTCGGTAGATCTTCTTTCTCACTATGTTACATAGCAGAATCATCTGGAGTTCTTCTCAACTCTCTATAAGGAGGAGGCCATCAATACATTCAAGTTCTGTCTCAGAAAGGAACCACACACCCATCTCAGGGGCTCTCTCTTAGGTCTATGTCCTAGAGGATGTCTCACGTAGTTGTATTCATCAACACTCCCTCTCATCTAGGGAAGCATTCTCCACCATGTCAATTCACTCACGGAAATACTCCAACTTTGTCTTGGTAGGCGGTTTGGATTTAGATATTTGCGATATTCTCATGGGTAGGAAGATACTACACATGTACTGTGTTCCTCTGCACCATGTCTCTGATATAGTGATATTTTATCTCAATGTGTTTCGATCTGTCATGAAACACAGGGTTCTCGGAGAGCTTCACACATCTCTGGTTATCACAATGAATAGTAGTAGGATCCATCTCATGATCGAATAAGTCAGTCAGAATTTTTCGAAGCCACACTGCTTCGTGGATTGATACACTCAATGCAATGTACTCTGCCTCTGTGGTACTCAATGCTACAGAGCTATGTTTTCTATTACACCAGGAAACCATGGCAGACTCTAAAGTGAAGCAACAACCGGAGGTGTTTTCCTGTCCACTACGCTCCCTACCCATTCTTCATCGGCATAGCCCTACAGAATCAAGTCTACACTAGAGGCATATCTTAGGCCATAACCAATTGTGCCTCGTAAGTATCTCAATACATGTTTTGTTTCTATCCAGTGTGTCTGTCTCGGTTGGTTCATAAATTGGATAAGCACATTCACTACATATCATATATTTGGTCTGGTGTTAACCAGATACATCAATGATCCAATCAACTGTATGTGTAAGTGTGGATATACCTATCTTGAATCAGTATCACTCATCTTCTTCAAATCCATCACCATTGGAGTGGGCATGGATTTGCATTCTATCATACCAAACTTTTTCAATATCTCCACAGTATATTTTCCTTGACTCGGGAAAATGTCATATGTCCTCTGCCATACTTCTAGTCCCAAGAAGTAGTTCATCAAGCCCAAATCATTCATCTCAAATTTAGAATTCAATGCTCATTTTCATTCACTAATGAGTCTCTCTAAACTAGTGAGGAAAATATCGTCCACATATAGGACCAAGATCAAACACTCATTGTCATTAATGTGATAATATAATTTTGGATCACCGGCACTTTTGTTGAAGCCCAAACTCATTATAAAACCATCCATTTCTCGTACCAAGCACGTGGTGCTTGATTTAGACCATATAGGGATTTCTTCAACCTGCACACATGATATATTTCGTTGTGTATAACGAATCCTTCTAGCTGCTTGATATAAACTTCTTCCTCAATTTCACCATTGAGAAAGGTTGTCTTTACATCCATCTGGTGTAGCTTCCAACCCATGGAAGCAGTTAGTGAAATTATAGAATGGATGGAAGTGTATTGGGCTACTGGATCAAAATTCTCGTCATAGTCAACTCCCTCTACTTGTGAGAACCCTCTGGCTACAAATCTCGCTTTTTATTTTTCGATGCTTCCATCAGCTGCATGCTTGATTTTATAAATCAATTTAGAGGACACTACAGACTTTCCCTCTGGTCTTGGAACAATATCCCATACATAATTTTTCAATATAGATTGATATTCTTCAATCATGGCATATTTCCATACTTATTCACCTTAAGATTCTCCATGACAAGATGGCTCTGAGTCAATGATGTGGGTCATGGCTAAAAGGTAGCTTGAGAATCTCTTTGGTCTCTTTCTCTCTCTGGTTGTTCCTTGAGGGATTTTATGTCCCTCTACTTCCTGTATAGTTTTTCGTGCCCAAGCAGGCCTTTTATGTCTAACTGTAATATCTTTTGGAATGTCACTTGGAGCAACTAGATCAGATGGAAAAAATGGATCAACTGGAGCAACTGGATCAAATGGAATAATGTTCGTCTCCCTTTGAACTGTTTAAGGGGGAGAATTCAATGTCTCACTATCAATTTCCATCTGATATTATTTAAATCTTTGGAAGGCTACTTATTCTTCAAAAGTAACATCTCTGCTTAGTTCAATTTTTCTTTGACCAGGAATGTAGATTCAATATTCCTTTGAGGATTCACTGTATCCTACAAATGTTCCCTTTATTCCTGAAAGTTCTATCTTGGATCTCCTCTCTTTGGGTACATGAAAATATACTGGACACCCAAATATTCTAAATTGTCCAATCTCAGGATTCACTCCGGTGAAGGCTTCTTCTGGAGTAATGTTCTTCAAGATCTGATGAGGACTTCTATTTTGAACATACATTGTTGTCATAGATGCTTCTTCCCATAGATTCATAGGTAGACTCTAATCATGTATCATTTCTTTGGTTGCCTCGATGATAGTTCTTTTTTTCCTCTCTGCAACCCCATTTTGTTAAGGGTTGTAAGGAATTGTGAACTCCCTCTTGATACATGCTTCAATACAGAAACTGTTGAAATATTTGGAGGTGTATTCTCCTCCATTATCTGATCTTAAAACTTTGATTTTTCTTCCGGTCTGGTTCTCAACCTGGGCTTTGAATTCTTGAAATTTTGCAAGGACTCCATCCTTGTTCTTCAAGAAGTAAATCCAAGTTTTCTGGGAGTGATCATCTATGAAGAGTACATAGTATAAGTACCCATTCAAAGTCATTGGCCCACACACATCTGAATGTATCAAGTCCAAGATTTCCTTGGATCTATTGTCATTGCTTGAGAAGGATCCTTTAACATTTTTTCCAAGGGAACAACCTTTGCAAACACCTTTATGATGAATTTGTATCTCTAGAATACATGTTACCATTTTCCCTAGAGCTAGGAGAGCTCTATAATGAATGTGAGAAATTCTTCTATGTCATAGCTCACTCAAGATGATAGTGTCATGTGGCAGGGCCTAGACTGGTTTGATGGTTAATCTGTACAAGTTGTTTTATGGGACACCAATTACCCTGACATAATTTATATGAGATTCTTTGTGCCATGAAATAACTCTTCCTTCTGAGAAGGTAACCTTGTAGCCTTTGTCTTCCAAGGCAGAAATTGAGACAAGGTTCCTCTTCATTCCGGGTACATATAGTAATTCTTTTAATTGAAGTTGCATATCTGAATCTAGTTGAAAGGTAGAAGTTCCAACCCCTCTCACATTATAGCTGGCATCATATCCAAGGACAACATGTAGATGTGTCTCTTTCTCAACAAAATTTGTTAGGTGATCTCTAAGATCGGTCATGTGCCTGGAGGCACCGCTGTCAATTAACCAAGTATTATCATTGGTAGGGACCATACTTGAGACTGTTGAAACGTTGATGTCTTCATCTCCTTGAGGTATTATTTTCCTGGAATTGATTTTGCTTGAACCATCAAGCTTGTCTTCCATCATGATTTTGTTCATTTTAATTTTGGATTCTTCACAAACCCTTGTCAACTAGGCTGGAAAGCCTAACGGTTAGGCTAGGCTAGAAATTTTAGGTTTTATTGGACTTATGACTGCCAATAATAAGCCTTTGAAATATAGGATAACACTAGTGAGTTAAATATCTCCTTCAAAGAGTTGCAAAAACCCAATTCTGAATTTTTCTGCAGAAATTAGCGAAACCCTAGAAACCCTAGGGCCAAAAAGTTAAAACGTTGGGAATTGAAATCTGAGACTTGTTGGAGGTACGTTGTGTTAGAATATAGAAGATGTTGTGCTTGTTTTACCATTGACGATACCTTTGTCACCCAACCATAGGCCGAAGCCTCCCTCGGAGCACCTTAACCTTGATTGAGAATTCCTTCGGAATCAAACCCTAGACTAGATAGCCAAACAAAGGGTAGCGCACCTCTCTCCAAGAATGGCGCAACACAAAAGACTGATCAGATAGTCCCAAACCCTAGCCAAGACATATTCAATCCAATACTAAAAACTTGTTTCTACTGCAACTGCACCAGCAGCTCTCCTCCAAACATGCGCACAAGACTGCAACTGCAGTGCGCACCAAAACTGGGAACTGCAATTTTGAGATGCTACAAATGAGAACTGGCGCCCTATATTTATAGTGGTTTTGCCAGTTTTGTTGGGGCCGACTTATCCTTCTGGATAAGTGTCTATTCAGTATATTATTATTATTTATGGCTGACTTCTTCTCTTGGAGGCTAATAACCTAATATAAATTATCTTCTTGAGCCGACAAGGCTTCTAGGGTTATTAGCCAACTCATTAGGGTTTCTCTTGCTTCCCGGAGTCTTCTATTCTTGTCAGGTTCACACGTGGAGGTAAGTACATCCTGCAGCTACCATAATATTAACACTCCCTCCTAACTAGAGAGGTATTTACAGGTAATGGACTTGAGCACAAAAACATACCATTTACCCAGTAGCATCAATATAGTCATCTTTTTCATGACTAGATCATGAGAATCACCATCACCATCAGCTGCATCAACTCTCGAAACCATACTTCACCTGAGTAATTAGATATGATGTTGGATAAGTCACTCTCACCATAGAGTGATACAAGAGGAGTAAAAGTTCTGAATTGTTTTCCGTCTGGAAAATCTTTGTTCATCATCCATTTGAATGATCATTATCTCCAATAAATTGTTGATAGTCTTCAAGGCAATTAGAACAAGGATAGAGCACAATTGTGTCTATTCATAGTAGTACATAACTACAATCCAGTGGTTCACTACCACATCAAGTAACACACAAGTACTTGATCAGCAACATATGGTTGAGAACAGTGAAACATATTCACCACAGTAGTCCTCATCTACTGTCATACAGTCTTCATAACAAACATCGGATAGCATCCTACATAGAAACAATGTTATGATATAGATTGAATTATCTGGGCCAATGTTTCACTCACATCTGTGAGCTCTGAAAGAATGTTTTCCTCACGAACAGTGGAACATATCCACCACAGTAGTATATCTCTACTGTCTGGAGATAGGCAGTCTCCATAAAAATCATCAGATGCCATCCTGCATAGAAAAATATTGTTAAAGATAAATTGAATCCTCTGGGCCAATATTTCACTCACGTTTGTGAGATCTGAAAGAATATTTTCCCTCATCAGCAATGGTCTATCTACCCTATTCTTCATAAACAAGGAAGAAGGATTATTTCTGATTTCTGAGCCTGGACCATTTCTCACCCTGAACCATTCTTCCTACACTAATTAAAGTGCACCCTGGACAGAATGTATAAACCCTAAGAAATGTTTGGACCATTCCTCACCCTGTGCCATTCCTCATACACTAATTAAAGTGCACCCTGGAGAGAATGTATAAACCCTAAGGAATGACTGTCCCTGATTGCTGAGCCTGGACTATTCCCCACCCTAGGCCATTCCTCCGACACTAAATAAAGTGTAACCTGGAGAGAATGAGTATGCCCTAAGGAATAACTGTCCGGACCATTCCCCACCCTAGCCATTCCTCCGACACTAAAAAAAGTGTAACTTGGAGAGAATGAGTCTGCCCTAAGGAATGTCTGTCCTACATCAACCTCCAAAATGGACCATTCTTCAAAATTGCTCACAACTGTGAACTTCGAAAGAATGACTTCCCGATGAGGCGAACCATTCTACTTGACCACTACTCAGATTTACTGCCAAGAAGAATGATTGTACTAGACCATTCCCCATGTTAACCACAATGGGAAGTTGGTGTCTATGATACATCAGCAATCAGTCTGCCTCCCATGTTAACTACAATGGGAAGTCACTTTCCGTCAGAAATCTCAATCCACTTTCCGAACAGGAAAGCATCTGTTCAATCTTGACTATTTTTCAATTACAAAGATAAATGCTCCCTCCTAACTAGA
This sequence comes from Picea engelmannii, assembly GCA_009831015.1. NCBI lineage: Eukaryota > Viridiplantae > Streptophyta > Pinopsida > Pinales > Pinaceae > Picea > Picea engelmannii. The sequence continues at coordinate 474,230 of ML783880.1, read as the reverse complement.
GAGTTATTTAAATCACAAAAATAAAATAAAAAAATAAAAAAATAAATATTTTTTTGTACCTTCTCTTAGCTTGGAGAATCTTCCCTTTCAGCTATGGGAGTTATTTCCACGATCCCCGTCTTCTTTCGGAAATATACAAACTTGATTCTGGATAGAGATTTTATCAGGATATTTGTTGTCTGCTCATCAGTGGGAATATACTCGAGCTTTACCTCTCCTTTCTGGACTTCATCATGGATAATGTAATGATTGATTTCAAATGTACTTTAGTTTGGAATACTGTGAAGGCTTCATGTAGATCTGAACAATAGAGTATATCATAGTTGGAGAATTGGAACATATCCATGTGGCACCTCTTCTATCATCATGAGATCTGATCTTCTGAGTAGTCATCTTGATGTTATAGGAAATCTTCACCATGCTTTTGTTGTGCACTGGAGGTTCTCCACCATGTTGTCTTCTTCTTATCTGCATACGGGAGTCTCTTTCTGGTATGCCTCAAAGTCTTGAGATTGCTCTTCATATGCTTCTTTATTCAATTTCTATGGAGAATATTCTTTGCATTCATCTGATGTAGAACTCCAACTCATGGATTTTGCGGATGATATAATGACTTATATAGATATAAGTCTGATGTACTAGAACAAGCAATCATCATAGTCTTCTCCCTCCATCTGAGAGAATATTTGGTTCTGGATCTCGTAATGCTTTCATTCATAAGTCTTCCATACACTCTTCTTCATCACAACTTTTAGTTCTTCTTCTTGATTGCTTTTATTGAGTTCATATCAGGCTGGTAATCTTTTGATTCTTAATATTATGACTGGTTGTTATGGCTTTTCTTTTTTTCTTGGAATTTTCATGTTCTTCTTCATGTTTTTCTTTAGCTCTTGGGTCCATGGAGTTTCTTATAGATTCCATTCCCTAGAGATTCCACTTCTTCCCTTCATCATAGGATCACGGATCTGGATGGATAACCAGGAATACTTTAAGGATTGTCTTCAAAGAAGTCTTGTTCTGCGGTTGAACTGAGCATGTACTATCTTTCATGGTTTCTACCATGGATATATATATATATTTCATCATCTTCAATGGATCATAGGATTAGCTCCCTCCTAATCCTTTCTTTATGTAAGAATGCATATAATCGGCTCCCTCCATTTGATAGAGTCCATGCTTCCATCTGCATCCTTATTGTCTTCTGCAATGTATAATATAGTCCACGCTTCCGTCTTGTTGCATTCTACAAAATGTCATAAGTCTTTTTCCAATTTATTCTCGATTGCTGACTTCTTTCTGTCTTTGCTTCTTCTAAGTCTTTTCAAGATTGATTTTGATTTTAGCTTATCTTGTAATAGATATATTTCATCTTTTCTTGTATAGTAATCCTTATTTTGTTGTTCTTACATGGATATAGTTCTTCTTGGAACATTTTATCTTTCTAAGAGATAGATATACAAGATATGTACAGAGACGATGCAAACAAGATATGTATAAGAAATAAGAAGAGTGTTGTTACCTTTTAGTAGAAGAAGTCTCTTCCATCCTTCTTAGTCTTCTTTGTAGGTTCCTTTTCTTCGACAATCAATGCTTCGTGTTTCTCCTTCCTTTTCTTTAGCTTGGGACACTGATTCCTGTAGTGACCGTACTTTTGACAGTTGAAGCACTGTATTTCTGAAATATCTTTCCTTTGTTTTGGCTTCCTTCTTGAATCGAACCTTCTTTTGTCCCTGAAGTTCTTGAATCTTGTTGTGAAGGCTTGATCATCGTACTTATTTTGGGGTTTCTCTTTTGCATTGATCCTTGATTCTTCTTGAGCACAACAAGTCCAAAGTTCTTCAAATGTTGGGTACTCCTTCCTTGTGTTCATGCTTGCAGCAAATGCATCCCATGTCTTGGGAAGACCATTGAGTACTATGTTCACCAATTCCTTTTCTAAAGTGATCTCTTCAATAACTTGTAGTTGATCTCTTAACTAAGAGATCCTTACAAAGTATGATGTTATGTTGTCATCATCATTCATCTTCATGTCACAGAGCTCATTCTTTAGACTCATAACTTGTCCAATGTTTCTGACTGAGAAGAGATTTGTTAGGGCATCATACATCTTCTTCGATGAGTAAATATGAGATATGTAGGGTATCAAGTGGTATTTTATGGAATCCACTATAATACTCATGGAATTGATGTCAACATCTTTGAACTTCTCCATAGCTGCAACGTTCTGCGGTTCCTTCTCTTCTCCTTCTTTAAACTCTGGCTTCACGATATCCTTTCACAATATCCAGCACTTTATTCTTAGCAAGGATGAGGTTGATCCTTGTCTTCCATGATCTGAAGTTAGAGGCTCCATCTAGCTTATTCTCAGACTTCATATAGTTTTTCATGGCTTGCTTGACTTGGTCAAACCCTAGATTTGACCAGAAAATCCAAACTTCACGTCTTGGCCTTCTGAGAGTACCAAGGAGATGTGTTGGGCTAGGGCACACTGATCTATTCAGAGATTAGGTCAATCTCATCACTTAAGGTGCCTCGACAAGAGGTTTAGGGTTTATGCAACTGCTTCTGCTAGTAACCCTAGCTGCAGTGCTTTGGAAACTTCTCCTGCTAGTAACCCTAGCGGTAGTTCCTCAACGAGCTCAATATTTGTTACTGTTTATGCCATTATTATAGTTCTTTGAATTTCATTAGATAAGAGAATAATAAGAACAAGATCACTGAGAAATACACATTCACAAGAGACACAACATTTATCCTGGGAAACCCTCTAGGGGAAGAAAACCTAGCAAAAACTTCCTTATCATAAATGGCTTATACAATGTTCAAGAGATAACTCAAACCAATACAGAAAGTCCTCCCCAAGAGATGCGCCACCCTTCTTCTCCTTTCTCCAACTTCCAATTGCAGCTTGCCTCATAAGAAATGAGCAAGTGAAATGTGTTTTAGAAGTGAGGCGCTAGCCTCTTATTTATATCAATCTGGCACGTGTGAAGAGTCACCATATGGCAAGGCCGACCTCTCACTGTGGGTGGGTAAACCCACCTTTAATTAATTATGGGCCTTCCATTATAACTGTTGGGGCCGACTTCTTATTCAACACTTTGTAATTGTCCGGTGACCAATCCGCAAAAGGGGATTTGGTCCTTATACAATTACTGACATGATTAATCCTCAATGGGGATTAATCCAATAACAATAATAATAATAATGACATGATTAATCCACAATGGGGATTTAATCCAGTAATAATAATGACATGATTAATCCA
>ML783880.1:416851-454005 GCA_009831015.1 Picea engelmannii | reverse complement strand
AAATTTTTCTATATTTTGTTTTAATTTATTTATTCATTTTTCCCCGGATGGGGTTCTAGGTGGTAAGAATGGGCACGTGGAGGAGCTAAGGGAGGGGCCATTAATGGTGGCGCATACTCCCAGCTGCGGCTAGTTATTAAGGCCTTCACCTTCGTCAGTCATCGGTTGTTGATGGAGCCCCTCACGTGTGAGCAAGGGACGGCCAGCCAGAGCACTAAGCTCTTGGCGTTAATGCTGGCAGCCATGGTTTATGTGAGTAGTAGTTTAATCGAACCTCCCAGAATGCATTTGTATTTGGCTCAGCAGAGCAAGAATCACTGCATAGAAGGATTTTCCCTTGCTCTCATAATGCCTCGGGAAAGGGGTAGACCCCATAGAGGCGTCGGCTGGTACGCAGCGGATGCACGAAAGAAGCGGCACAAGAGGTTTGCAAGGGCTTTGCGCTTGGCCAAGACAAAGCGTCGAGGTGGCGCTGCAACATCAAATTCGCCTCCTCGCACCTATGTAGAAGAGGACTTGTCCATAGAGCTACCACTGGACTTCTCCGAGAGCTGGTTGTTCGTTGTCCCGGATAATTGGGCTCCTCCAGCGAGCTTTGGACAGACGACACTAGCACCCAATTTGGGCGACTCTCGCACTCCCACTAACGCTCCAAGTGCAGAATTTGAGGCCTGCCCAGTGGAGGAGGAGATGTCGGAACGCATAGCTGAACCGCAGACACAGAGGACAACCCCGGGCCACAAGGAAATGGTGAATGAGGAGGAGCTGCCAGAATGTACTGCCGACCTGCAAGAGCAGAGGACGTCGCTGGGCCAAAAGGAAGCGGAGGCCGAAATGAAACCGCCACCTTCGCCACCATTCCTGCATCCAGAGCACTTAAATTTGGTTTTCGAAGTGCGCAGCCTAGTGGAGGATCAAATTTTCAGAGTTGTACGAGTCAACCAGCGCTTAGACATGCTCTATGCAGCCTACTCCAAGGCCACGCCACGGCACCAATGTCCCACTTGTGCGCAACCCTTTGTCATCCCTGTCAACGGCGACGATTCTGAGGAATAGGTTCTGCTATATCCTATGGTCTCCATTATCTTTTTTGTTACTGTTTATCAGAGCTATTGCTCTTTAGTCACTATCTTAGTTAGTTTTAGCACAGACTTTCTTACACTATTAAGGATAATGGACATACACCCTGGTTTCCTTTGGGCAGGGTGGCGAAACATGACGCCTTATTTTGCTTGTTGTTGTGGACAGGCCAGCTGTCCTGGTTTCCTGTATAGGCAAGACAGCGGGCATATGCATGCCAAGTGTATTTCTTTTGAAAGTTTAATATAACAGGTTCTGCCCCTTTTTTACTTTAAAAAAAAAAAATTTATTTATTCATTTTTATTATTTTTTATTTTTATTTATTTATTTGTTTTGTTTAATATTTTACTTATTTATTTAATTTTATTTTTTATTAATTTTATTTTTAATTTTTCATGGATAACTAGTTTCTCGTAGAATAGATAAATAAGCAACTTGAATGGGTCTAATGGTTAAAAACATGTGTTTCCTCCTCAGAGGTCATAGGTTCAAATCCAAAGGGGGGTAAGGTAACTATTATTATTTTGTTAGTTTTAACCTTCGTAATTTTAATTTTTACATTAACGAGGGGTAATTGGTTTAGTTAATTTCAATTTTCTTTGATTTTTACATAGGATTAGAGTAATCATTTCTTTTAAATTTTGTTAATAATTGTAAATAATGTAAATATTTTTTATTTTTATTTTATTTTTTAATTATTTTCATAATTCTAAAAAAGGGAAAATTAGTTGAAATTAAACTACAATTCACAGGTGTCATGCCTGCTCATATCCTCATTCAAACTATCCATAGGGGATGAATCATTTAAATCGTAATTTGGCGAACTCTCTTATGCATGTGATGCCCGCTCATATCCTCATTCAAACTATCCATAGGGGATGAATCATTTAAATCGTAATTTGGTGAACTCTCTTATGCATATGAGACTCATGTTTGTAGGTTGAAGATCAATGGTCAAGATTCACCCATAGTCTAAATCGATGGTTGTTGAGCAATGATCTATAAATGAGCTTAAATTTTTCTACAAGTGTCGGAATTGGGTCTGTGATACCTCATTGGAAAGGTATAAAATAGAGAAATGCAGTGGAATAGGTCTATAGACCATATAGGTGATCGAAGACACCAGAAAATACAAAAAACAACAGACCACAAATTCAGGGGAAAAAATGAATGTACAAACTTCAAGAAGCCATATATGGGGCTACGGGAAACTAAATCAGGCCCAGGAGAGCTCGATGGAAATATAGGAAAGAAAGGAACAATATGGGATAGAAATTGATGGAATATTGAGAGCAGAAATGGTCCAAAAATCCAAAACATAGAAGGAACCCAAATTTGGATGAAGCTCGGGCTATGCAAACTTCAAACAGTCATATCTCAAGTTACAGACAATGGAATCGAGCCATAAATAACTCAATGGAATGATAATATAGAGGAGAAGAATCCAGAATGATCTCGTTCAGTAGACCAGATCCAAAAACACCCAGAACGACTCAAGAAATTCAGAAGATGAAGACAACAGACGGAGTGAATAATAATTTTAAATAGATATCATGTGTAAACTGTAATAGGGTAAATGTAACCACCTAGGGGTCTATTCATCTTCCATTTTTAACTCCCACTTCTACATTTTCGAAAATGTACAAAGAAATTTGAGAAAAATGAAACAAACAACCATGAGAGTTGAAGAGTCTCTCTCATTTTATAAAAGAGAGCTCATTGAATGCAATGGGGGACTTTTTCCCTTTGTAATGAAAGATAGTACTATTACTTCTGATTTAATAAAGAGTAGAAGACATTTATAATTCATAATCGTTGTCAAATGCTTGTGGGGCTAGTCTACACTTATATTTGTGGTTTAAGTTTTCTGGGTATTGATCATGTGAACTATTTATGTGCTTAGTATCTAGAATCCTTATGTTGTTGTGATTTATAATGAGTTAAGGGATGATGTTACACTTCTCTTCTTCAACTATTTGAGATTATATCTGCAATATTATTGATATAAAATACTTTGGTTGTCGTCAACTATTTCTATTGTCTAAGTATCATTTTAAGTTGTATTCATTTATTGGTTTTGCTCTTGCAGGATAGGTTAGAAGTAGATAGATTAGATTAGTTTATTTTTAGTTTAGCTTAGACTTTGTATTAATTATATCTCTTTGGGGGGAAGTCCATTTTCTTTCTCCTTTTTCTTCTTTTAATTTTGAGTCGCAACGATGCCCATATATCATCAAAAAGGCCACCCCAAATGAGAGTAGGTCTAATTGGGACCTGTTATCAGGCGTTCTTCCTTACCTACTTGACAAGCCATTCGGACCCTTCAACAATAGTTTAGAAATATGACACTTGAATAGGTTCCTGCAATTAACCTATGGTGTATAATTATGAAGATGTTGTTGAACATATGACACATTACCTCACTAATTGTCAGACTCCCTATTGACTTGATCTCATAGCAGCTGGCCAATAACTCTATAGTCTCCATTTCTTCTCAAAAAAGAGGGAGTGAAGGTTATGAACTAATTACCTAAGGAAGGAAGCCAATGGAGCATTCAAGAAATCATTAGATTCCATGTACTTCATTCATTCATGAGTCACATTGCACTCATGTAGTTTCACATATAGTGCACAGTACCTCATTAAAAAAATGTGTTCATATATTGATAAATTGAAGTCAAGTTGAGTTCAACAATATTGTTGTAATTATTTTTCCTAGCAATAACATTGGTCCAAGAAGGTAGTTGTGGTTTTTAAAAACTTCATTATGACATTACATAACACAAGAACATAATTTCTCATCATTATATATCGATCCATAAAACATCCATTTATATGCTTGACTTCCTAACCAACATCCTTAAAACAAGGTTTACATGTTCAACTTCATCACACAAGGTGGCCCCAAACAGTTAGGTAAATCTGCATTTGCCCAGATTTTTCTATTCCAAAAGCATTAAGTTTCTCATTTGTATGCATGTTGGTTAAAGTGCTAGAAATGGAATAGTGATATTTCCAACAACATGACAACCACATGACATGCTCTTTGGATAAAGTTAGGTTTACACATTTTAACACTCCCCCTTGAACACAACTTGGAGGATCTATGAGGTGGAATTATCTCAGTACCCACTCCCCCTAATGATTATAACTTCTTAAAGCCCAAGAAAAGATGGAAGTTTAGAAAAAAATTCTTATGTTATTGATTTAGTAAAAATATCAACGATCTTATCATTTCTCTTGAAATAGACAAGAGAAAAAATATTCTCCTATACCAAGTGTCTGAGATAGTGTGCTTGAATATTAGCATGCTCCATACTATGTGAAATAAGGTTATAAGCAACTTGTATTGCATTCTAATTTCCATGATACACTATAGTGGATTCCATGTGAGAAAATTCAAGCTCACTCATCAGGTTGTGAATCTACACTGCCTGAGTTCCAATATTCACCACTCTTTTGTATTCAGATTCAAAGGTAGATAAGGAAAAAAATTGTTTTTTCTCACACCATTGAACAACCAACCCAAATCTATGCTAAAACACATACCTAGAAGTTCACTTCCAATCATCCCCATCACCATCCTAATCAAATTATATATATCTGATCAACTCATTTGCATTTCTAATGAAATACTTAATGCCAAAATAATACATAACTTTGATGTCATACCAAACAATCATTTTATATCATTTATATGGCTCTCCTTAACATCCTATAAGGAACCTGGAGATCAAACTATCATGATTCAAATAAGTAATATTATGAATAATTTGCATGCACATAGTAGCATCAACCTTCGAAGAATCACAATCCTTAGTCCATTTAACACTAGACAAATGAGGCATAGAACAAGACTTACTTCCTTCCCTCCTCGAGATTTTTAAGAGATATAGCACACAATTAGGTTGAGAAATGAAGATATCATTTTCCAATAGCATAACTTGGATTCCAAGAAAAAATAAAGCATACTCAAGCCCATCATATTAAATGTATCCTTAAGTTGTTCATTAAAACCAAGAACTGAATGGCCATTATTCCCAATGATTATCAAGTCATCAACATATAGCACAATCAATAGAACTACATCTACATGATGTATATAAACCATGTGATCTAATTCACAATGCTTGGAACCATGATAGATAAATAACTCATTAATATTCTCATGACATGCCTTAGGAACTTGTTTCAAACCATACAAAATTTTCTTTGGTCCACACACAAGACTATCATCTTGTACACAAATTGGGGATTGTTCCTTATATATATCCTTACTAGCATTAATGTCTTATAAGGAACCCCTCATATACATATGATATACCTCCCAACCAAATCTATCATCAAAAGAAATAACAAATCAAACATAATTCATCTTATCCATGGGATAAAAAGTATATCTTTGTATTCAATACCTTAATGCTAAGAAAAAACCCTTTCTACCAATTAGGCCTTGTGTCTCTCAACAACAACATCCAAAGTGAAATTAGTGTTATAAACCCATTTTCATTTCACCGCGTTATTTCCTTGTGGACAAAGAACCCATTCCCAAGTGTTATTCTTCAGTGGGGAATTATATTATTCAATTATAGTAGTTTCACATTTAGGTTTGTCGCACACATTTACATAGGCTTCAAGGTCACAATCCCTCACCACACACCCCATAACTACAGCATCAACGTGTTGTTTCTAACTATGATTCTTCATTGATTGAATTAGTTGCATGACCTATGTCAATTCTAGAAACCTCAATAGTTTTTGTTACCCATTTGGGATAACAAATCTCCTAGCAAGGGATGTTTTGGAATCATGCATATTTGGAACAAACTTAGCCATATTTTAAGTCAATATCTCTTGAAAAAATTGACTAGTATTTAGTTCAACAACACTAGTTGAATCAAAAATTCATGCTAGTTGTTTCAAATACTATGCTAGTTGATTTGGAGATCATACTAGTTGATTCAAAGGTCTACAAAATTTCAACTAAATCGTGGCTAAAAATATAGGAATATGTTAACAAAGTATCACTAGAAGCCTCTTCATCAAATATAACATCTTTTCATTTTATCACTTCATGTTTGATTGGATTAAATAGTCTATAAGATATTGGTTCTTCATAATATCCCATTGTGATGCTAGAATGACTCTTAGGATCCAAATTATTTAACTTGTCATCTAGATATGAGACCAAAATATGCATCCAAAGGTTCTTATATATCCCATTCAAGGTTTCCTTCCACTCCATTTCTCAAGAGGAGGAACATTCATCATTACTCTCACTGAAACATTATTCAGAAGATAATTGAGAAAGAAACAATATCTACACAAAATCTAGTTGATAGTCCCTTTACCTAAAACAATCATCTAGCCATCTCAATCAAATTCATGTTCTTCCTCTCAACAACACCATTATGCTAAGGGGTATAAGGTACTAATATTTTCCATGAGATACAATTATATGATAGGTATCCTTCAAAAGTATGACTCACGTATTCTCTTCCATTATCATACCTCGAACATTTCAGCAATCAATCACATTTTTTTTCAATGAATGCCCTAAACTCTTTTAAATTCTCAAAAACCATATCCTTGTTTTTCAATTAATAAACCTAAGTAAACCTAGAAAATTTATCAATGAATATAATAACATACCTTTCACCAGTTAAGGAAGGTCAATTCATCATACAAACGCTGTTGTGCAATGGTTTTTTCCCTCAAATACTTTCCTTTCTCAAAATATTCTCAATTATGCTTACCAAGAACACGTCACTTGCATACACCTTCATGAGGAAAAATAAAATAGGAATTCCATGAACCTTATTCAACCTAACCATCAATTGAATACTTCTAAAGTTCATATTTCCAAGTCTTTCAAAATATTTCTTTTATCATTAGTGTTGGACATAAGTGGAAGTGGACCAATTTCCTTCTTAAAACCTTTAAAATCAAAAATATTATACAATTTGTCATTGAGGTCAAGAATATTATCTACAACAATGGAAAAATAATTGTTAATATCTGGTGAAAATCCCCTTTCCTCCTTCGAGTTGGCACGACCTCCTGGTCTAGGATCGTTCAAGTCATCGAATCGAATTGTTCGTCAGGCTCCTGATGGAACCAATTTCAACTTGACACACGCCCCCTTTGCTTCCTCGACACCCATTGTGTGGCACCTATGGACCCTCTCCTTAGCACTTTTTTGACTTAACAACAGTTTTTCTAGACCTCGATGCTAGAATTCCTCGTTGATGTGACCATGGAATAAGACTGTGGTTCAACTCCCTTCGCAACCCCACACTTCAGAACTTTCGTGAACTGCTTTCCTCCTTTCTCTGATTTCCCAAATCAGTGAATTCCCCGGGAACAGATCTACGGTCCGCATTCCTCTTGTGCAACGGAAATGATCACTTCGCGAGTTTGGACTTCGTAAGTTCTCTCGACTTCCGACACCACTTTCCCCGACTTGTGAACCAGCGGTGTGTCGATCCCTTTCCACATGTCCTACTTTGATGGACGGCAAGGATTACTTCGCTATCTAGCACTTCGGGTGTCCTCCTCTCGACTTCTTTCGAAGGGCTCCTGCGCTGAAATATGTGATGCTCTACTGCGTGCCTTCTAGATCTAACGGCCTAGATTCACTTCACTCTTTGCGATCTCATGAAGACTCTTGTTTGCTCCCAACAAACCTTCCGAAGCTCCTGCTCCCGAACTTCTCGATCTTCTGCTACCTGTCTTCTCCTCGATGATGGGTGAATTCTCTGCCTTTGGGACTTCAGTAAGTCCTCGACTCCTTTGCACACTTAGCACAAATTCACCTTTTGAGACTTAAACTATTCTCGAAAGTCCTTTCTGCACTCCTTGCATAAATTTGTGCAACTCTCCTGCGACTTTGCTTGGCTTGAAAACCCCCAAGGTTCCAATTTCCTTTGCAATTTTCTCTTACCCTCCTGGAAGATTCTCTCTCTTCTTCCTGAGATTTTAAAGTGAGCTTACAACACCTTAGGCACACTCCTTGCGCTTGGCTCAGCTCTTCGACTACTTCTCTCTTAGCCTTAGGGAAATTTTTAAGGCATATCCTTTCCTTTGTTGGTCCACTTCTTGCAAATCCTTCCTTCACCAGAATGTTTAGCAATTATGGGACTCTCCAACACCTTCAACCATGTTTCTCCTGTGTATTCTCGTGCTAACTCGATTCCCTCCTGGCAGAGTATTCCAGAGTGTTCAGTAACTCTCGACTATGCTTCTCCCCACACAGTGTTTCTTTTCAAGGAACTTAATCGCCTTGATATTTCTCCCTGAGCCTGTGAATTAACTTGGTGTGCCCTCCTGGCAACTTCTCTTCTAACTCCACTGAGTTTAGATACACACTCCTTGCATCGGCTCACAGAGTTTCCCTACTCTGTCGCGCACTCCTTGGACTTATCTTAGAGAACCAGACTTAACTCAACACACTCTCAGATAGGAAACGGTATATGTATCCCTGCAAACAATTTCTAACATTCATCTACAATTCACAAACATGTAAATGACATCCATAACACAGCATCCATTACACAGAAAGATAGAATAGTAAAAACTGTCATTTTCTATTAATGGTGGAATGTCAAATTACAATGGTGGAGTCTGATCTATAACTGAGTCTTGTCTCTCATCAACCTCTCGCCTACCTAACCAACCCAAACTCTAATTTTCTTACAATACAAAGATTTATACAAGAGGGGCTCTATGAGCTTCCCTCGCAAGCTAATTTAGTGATGTCAAATCACCATTCAAAACACCTCTCTAATGGACAGATTACAATGATGGAAATATGCTCCAAATCAGATGCAGATCTCTTCTATCGTCAGTCTATTAATGGAAACCTTATCTCCAGCTTGTGTGAAAGCACAAATTGGATTTTCCATCTTGTCTTCAATTAATGCTTGGATCACGTCTTAGATTCTCGAGGAAAAAATGAGAGGGCGACGCCTCTCCTTCCCTGAATATGCACCACGCGTGTAAATGAACTGTCATGTGCTGAGATGGAGCGATGCTCCTGCATCATACTCCATAGTAGAAAAAATCATGAGCTCCTGCTCATGAAATTTCCAACATGGTTGAAATCCACCTAGATCCCAAACTTTCTCCTGAAGTTGTCTCTCAACTCCTCTATTCCATTGTTTCTATTCCTACATATCCCACTTTGCTCGTGCACATTTCTTCTCATCCATATTCCTCGTGATGACTAGTTTCTCTACCGAATCCGACATCAGCTTCCTTACCTCTTTGATCATGTCGTCTAGCTTCTCCATCGGTTGGTTCTTCTATTGCAGACTAGCTCATTGCACTCCCTCCTTGTCGATGGGAAAATAACACTGACTTCCCACGACATATTCTTCCTTTGTGGCCTTATCTTTCCACTCCATTGTAGTCTTCACTCATGAAGGCTCCTCTTCACTGAACTACTACTCATCTACCACTTCTCCTGAAGGCTCCTGTCGGTCCTTCGATTGTTCCCATTCCAACTTCCTCCAGCTACTCCTCATGCTGGTGTAATCCTTCATCTACTTCCAACTTAGCATGTTGGATATGCATGCCTTGCATTTCTACTCTCCTCTCAAGATATTCCAATTCCTCACATAGATCAAAAAAGTATATGATGTTTGCTCCCTCTTCTGCTACAGACTCCAGTGTTACAGCCATCTCCTGTTCAGCTTCCTGGCTGAAAACGTCGAGCGATTCTCCTGAATTCTCTTCTCCTTCTATTGGGACAAACCTCAGTATATGTTCCTTCTCTCCCAGGACAGTCTCTGTTGGTTTTCCTTCTGTCACATTGGAAACATCTGTGCTAGCCTCTCCTTGGTCGCTTGGTAGGAATATCTCAACTCCTCCAATGATCAAAACGCTCCTCTGATCCTTCTCCTCTATGATGGAAGCTTGTAACTTCTCATCATATTCATTCATGTGACTCACAGTTCTGTGTGAATCTCCACCTGAGTGAGGTCCTTCTTCTCCCTCCTCTTCATCTATCAACCCCTTTTGCTCATGTGAACTCTCAGCTGATTTCACCCCTTCTCCCTTGCCCACCTGGCAATATGGGATGTCTCCTCTACCCACTTGTCAATTCATGAGATCCACTGATCCCTTCTCATTTCCCACCTAGAAATATATGAGACCCTTTCCATATCTCTTTCACTTATGACTGAGGGTTTCGGCATGCCTCAACCACCTCTTTAACCTCTATTGTTTCCTCCTAGCTAACAAATTATGAACATTCCATGTGGTTTTCTTCTTCAAAGTCCATTTTTACCTCCAGTGCACCTTTGACTCCTGTTGCATTTTGAATGCAAGCCTCTCCATTTTTGCCCAGATTTCACTGAGCTCCTTGTCCATCTATGTTCTACTCTTCTGCGAGTGGACTCCTCCTCGTTCACATTTATGACCTTCGACAGCCATATTCCTCTTCCTACAGCCCACCTGGTTGTTTATCATTTGTTGCACACCTTGCAACATCTCCAACAAAACATCGCACCCTATCTCCCTGGCTTACAGAAATCAATTTTTCACTAGCTCCTTCGTCTCCTTCTTCACCCATTATCTACAGGCGAAATCAAGATCTGATACCACTACTGGTATCATACTATCTTAATCATTCACCTTCTATCTATAGGAAAAATCAATCTCTGATACCACTACTGGTAACAACCCCCTTTCCTCCTTCGGACTGGCATGACCTCCCGGTCTAGGATCGTTCAATTCGTCGAACCGAATGGTTCATCGGGCTCCTGATGGAACTGATTTCAAGTTGACACAGGCCCCCTTTGCTTCCTCAACACCCATTTTGTGGCACCTACGGACCCTCTCCTTAGCGCTTTTCCGACTTAACAACAGTTTTTCTAGACCTCGATGCTAGACTTCCTCGTTGATGTGACCATGGACTAAGATCGTGGTTCAACTCCCTTCGCGGCCCTGCACTTCGAAACTTTCGTGAACTGCTTTCCTCCTTTCTTCGATTTCCCGAATCGATGAATTCGTCAGGAACAGATCTACGTTCCATGTTCCTCTTGTGATCAACGACTGTGATCACTTCATGAGTTCAGACTTCGTGAGTTCTCTCGACTTCCTACTCCACTTTCCCCGACTTGTGAACCAGCGGTGTGTCGATCCCTTGCCACATGTCCTACTTTCATGGACGGCTAGGATTACTTCGCTATCTAGCGCTTCGGGTGTCCTCCTCCCGACTTCTTTCGAAGGGATCCTCCTCCGAAATACATGACTCTTTACCACGTGCCTTCCAGATCTAATGGCCTGGATTTACTTCGCTCTTTGCGACCTCGTGAAGACTCTTGTTTGCTCTCGACAAACCTTCTAAAACTCCTGCTCCTGAACTTCTCGATATTTTTCCACTTGTCTTCTCCTCGATGATGGGTGACTTCTCCATCTTTGGGACTTTGGTAAGTCCTTGACGCCTTTGCACACTTAGTGAAAATTCACCTTTCAAGACATAGATTGTTCTTGAAATTCCTTTCTGCACTCCTTGCAGAACTCTGTGCAACTCTCCTGCGAATTTTCTCAGCTTGAAAACCCCCAAGGTTCCAAGTTCCTTTGCAAGTTTATCTTTCCCTCATGGCAGCTTCTCGCTCTTCTTCCTGAGATTGTAAGGTGAACTTACAACACCTTAGGCACACTCCTTGCACTTGGCTTATCTCTTCGACTGCTTCTCTCTTAGCCTTAGGGAAAGGTTTAAGGCATCTCCTTTCCTTTGTTGATGCACTTCTTGCAAAGCCTTCCTTCACCAGAATGTTCAGAAATTTTGGGACTCTCCAACACCTTCATCTATGTTTCTCTTATGTATGCTCACACTAACTCGATGCCCTCCTGGCAGAGTATTCCAGAGTGTTCAGTAACTCTATACTGTGATTCTCCCCACACAGTCTTTCTTTTCAAGGAACTTAACCAGCTTGAAATTTCTCCCTGAGTTTGTGAATTAACCCGGTGTGCCCTCCTAGCAACTTCTCTTCTGACTCCACTGAGTTTAGCTACCCACTCTTTGCATCGGCTCACAGAGTTTCCCTACTCTATCGTTCACTCCTTGCACTTATACTAGAGAACCAAACTTAACTCAACACACTCTCGGATAGGAAATTGTATCTCTATCCCTGCAGATGATTTCTAACATTCATCTACAATTCACAAACATGTAAATGACATCCATTACACAGAAATATAGAACAAGAAAAACTGTCATTTTCTATTAATGGTGGAATGTCAAATTATAATGGTGGAGTCCGAGCTACAACTAAGTCTCGTCTCTCATCAACCTCTCGCCTACCTAACCAACCCAACCTCTACTTTGCTTACAATACAAAGATTTATACAAGAGGGGCTCTATGAGCTTCCCTCGCAAGATAATTTAGTGGTGTCAAATCACCATTCAAAACACCTCTCTAATGGAAAAATTACAATGATGGAAATCTGCTCCATATCATATGCAGATCCCTTCTGTCGTCAGCCTATTAATGGTGACCTTATCTCCATCTTGTATGAAAGAAAAACTTGGATTTTCCAACTTGTCTTCAATTAATGCTTGGATCATGCCTTGGGTTCTCAAGCAAAAAATGAAAGGGCGACGCCTCTCCTTTCCTGAATGTGCACCACGTGTGTAAATGAACTGGTGTGTGTTGAGGTGGAGCGATGCTCCTGCATCAATATCCCTCACAACAAACATGTCCGACCAAAATTCAATATTTTTCCCAGTTTGGGTGAGTTTTGGTACAAACAATGAATTTTAACTCAAGTTTTGTACATGGTAAACATTAGTTAGCACACTATTTTAATGGTCAAACCTACCACTACTAGTAACAGTTAGTGCATAATCATCTACAACATCTTCTCTTCTTTGGCCTCGGTCAAGGAAGAAAAAAGAGAAGCATCCTTAGCCATGTGGTGTGAACGACTAAATTCCATTATCCATTATTTTTTAGAAATATAAGCATGTAACTATTGAGAAGAAATAACATAAAAGGTGCAATTATCACTTTTAATTTCTTGAGAGTGTCATTGTTAATCGTCTTCAAGCCTCTTAACCTTCTCCTCAAATTCATTGATCTTCTTTCCACAAGTTTTCTCAATATACCATGGTCTTCCATGATAATAATAGGTCTTATTTTTCTTGACCTTCTTAATCGATTGTTAAATGCACCTCTATGTTTTCTTTTGTCGACATGATCTTCCCAATCCTTGCCACAATCTCCCTTGTGGGTTCGTTCTTGATTTCCATTGCAACCTCTTTCTCTATATTTTTTCCTACTTTAACTTTTAATGAAATGGGTTTCTTTCTTATTGAAAGCTTCCCTTCATCAGGAAATTTCCCTTATGTCCTAATTAGAAAGGTTCCAAAAGAATCAAATATCTAATCCTTACTACGTTGTTTGAAGCCCAATTCACGTGAAATGTGGAAAAAAAAAATCATAAGGTTTTTTTAGATTTATCAAGATTAATTGTATAAGATGATATTCCTTCTTCAATTATTCTTTCCCACATTCACCCAGCTTCAATTGTTTCTCTTTTACATGAGCCAAATAATCCTCAATTTTGTCAAAGGAGAGGGTACAAGAGAGATCAACTCTTTCTCAAGTTCCATAACTAGACTTTCATCAATCTTGTTAAATAATGTATTCAACTTCTTTTGGACTTCATTCGAGTAGTGGATTCCACTAGTATGGAAACAAATCTCCCTAGAAATATAGATCGTCAAAATACCTACAACATCATCCTTCTTCCCGTTAACCATGAAATTCTCATGTTCATCTTTAGGGTTAGGAACAACCATCTTTATATACTTATATAATATGTTTCTCTTTAGTGAAGTCTCTGTTTATTTCATTCACGTGCCATAAGTATGCCCATTTATCACCATAAGGTCCTACTTCACACCCATATCACTTCTACAAAACCTTGATTTAAAACCTGCAAGTCCAAATACAAGTCTATTATTTCCAAGAATTTGACTTCTTGAGAGCATAAATACATCGACAATGTTCATGCAATGTTGTGGCCTCTATGATTCATTGCAGTGGTAGAATCAAGATAATATCTTCAAAAACTAGGCTTTGATACCATATTAGAAATCACAAGTGTATTGCAAAAGAATAATGGGATCCAAGCAAGTAACTATGACATTTAAAACCACCATTACAAAATTACATGATGTAATAACATGATTCATAATTTATCATCATTACATATCAATCCGTAGACCATATATTTAAATACTTGAATGCAAAATCAATCTCCTTTAAACAAGGTTGATATGGTCAACTTTGATTGCTCAAGATCAGCCCAAAAAATTAGGTAGATCCATATTTCCTGTGCCTATCCAACCCTAGTTTGACAACCTTAAGCTACAAATCTATCCATGTGAAATAAAGACATAACAATGGATTGGTGTGTTATACAAAACACGTTGTCCATAGATTATCACTCTAAGCACGTTATGTGCTCTCAGAGCTCAAGTTGGGTTTATGTCTTCCTACATAAAGGATTTATATATATTCCATGAACGTGATCAAGTCTTTGGTTTTTTTTACTTCATACCATTAACCAACTTGCATACTATAACTCCCACCCAACTCTAAATACAAATGTTGTTTTCCATTTGAATGTGGAACTTCATCCATCCTTACCTTGTTGGGTTGTGGCTCTCATTTCGTTAACAAATTCATTTGTTTAGGGTGTACCATCTACCTACTCTGCAAGACCAATATGTGACCACATCCCCAATTTTCACAATCTCCTCTCCCATTGATTAAATTCAAATACATCAAGAACCACCTTATTTTGATTTAGGCTCAAATATTGATCAAGGATTTTTACCTATAGAGACAAGAAATTCATCTTCTCTGCCCATTTTCCCAAGTAAACAACCAAATCCACTAATGTTTTCAAACATAGTCTTCCCCACAAATGAATAAATCCTATAGGCTATGACCACCAAGGATGTCCCTTGAGATGACCCCTGTCATATGATTTCCATCCTTCCTCTATATTCCCTTGCTAGAAAAAACATAAATGCAATTGAGTCTCAAGACTTTATCCCCTCTAATAATGTTGATTTGTTCCAACCATGTGAATTTTGGCACCCATATCAATTGTTCCCCATATGAATAGGATCCCTTATAGTTTAAGAGTGAATCTTGAGCCTCATTGTTATAACCCTAAATAAATTGCACCACATATGCTTACCTGGCATCAGGCCAACTCATTTCCCTTCTTTGCCAAAACTCTGTTGAACAACACTTTGAAAATCCTCTTGTGTAAAGGCCCATGCGCCCTAACCCATTACTGCATGTGTGTACACCCTAGCTGGCTCACAACAGACCGTGTGTACCTACTAAGGCATGAAAAAAGGAAAGTTGTTGATGGAACAAAAAGCTATGGATGAGTTAACTGAAACTCCTGGCCATGCATGGCCGAGGGTTCGTCCAAAACCCTGCTCCTTCTAGCCTATAAAAGAAGGGGTAGGGGTACCATTTGGAGGAGGAAAAAATATAGCGAAGAAATCTGCCCATTTATGTATTCCATTGTCCCAACCCTTTAGCCTTTCCTCATGCCAAAGGAGATTTAACGCAAAGCAGTTGAAGGACAGAAGAAGAGGAGCCCAGGATCAGGTTCAAGGAGTGGTGACCGGTCTTAGCTTTTGTAAGTTGATTCACTTTACGTAATAAAAAGAATGTTTTTCCCATCCCAATTCATGAGCTGTCTATGATTTGATTAGTTTATGTTCGATTTCTAACCCTTGAGTATAGAAGTAGCATGCATGCATAGTTGTTGTTTGTCTTGATTGCAGGTCATCTTTGGAAGGAGCATTGTGAACAAGTAGTCAAGCACAACAGAGGATCGACATCGAACGCCGGTAATAAGGTAGGTGTTCCTTTTCCATGCATTTACTGAGAAAAAGGGATTTAAATCTTGGGATGTAGGTAAAAAAGTAGTTTCTGTTCGGTCAAATCTGCATGCAAAGTCTGACCCTAATTTGCTAGTCCGTAGGGTGTTTTTCCCAACAACAGAATTGGCGACCATACCAGGGAGAATACTCTTTAGGGTTCCTGGATTTATTTAAGTTTTTGGGTAGTTTAAAGACTAGGGTTTCTATTTTTTCTTTGCCTGTCTTTTATTTTTCTATAAGGTCTGAGCTAGCAGGGAGTATGGTTTTCCATACCATCTTTCCCTGACTTTTGCTTGACTATATTTTTCGGGACACACAGAGGTACACGCAGCCTGCAGAAGTCCTGCACGCGTGTAGCCACACCCTGTCCTCTGACAGCCCGCATGTGAACGCTAGTTTTAGAGATAGCAGTAGCGTGTAGGAGTTCAGAGAACCTTAGAGGCAGTCCTCCTCTTCCTTGTCAGAATCACACATTCTCAGGGGGTTTTCTGGAATCCTGTCTGAGTCTTGCTTGTGACAGTCGTGTGCTTGTACAGGCTACTTTTTGTTCAGGGTGGGGTAGTCATCCCCTCCTTTGATAAGAAGTATTCCTCTCAGGTGTTTAAATCTATGTTTGAACAATCAGCAGCTTAGGATTCATCTTACCCTTAGCCTGCTTTTTCTCAGTTAATAGTTGACAGAAAAATAAAAAATAAAAATTTTGTTTTATGGTTTTTAGACAAGCGTGAGAGTCATTGTTTTTTCAATTGCCTTTGTGTGATTCTTTAACCTGATTCTTTGTGATTTTCACTTTAAGCCAGAATTTTTTTTCTTGGTTTTTTGCTTGTCGGTTTTTTCCCTTTCTTGCTTTACTAGCACTTAAATAAAATAAAATAAAATCTCTTTTCATTTTATTTTTTGGTTGAAGAGTGTGTTTCTGCATCATTAGCTACGGAAAATTATTTTATTTTGTAAGTTTTTTGCAGTTCACTTAGATCATAAGTAGCTCGTAGTCGAGCGAAATTCCTTTGAGTTTGCTGTCCAAAATCTTAGAAAAATTAAAAATCTTTCTTTGTGAAAAGTTGTTGAAATTTTGCATTTAGTAAAAGTTTTTTGTTTCCAGCTTTTTCATTCATTTTTTTCTTTCATCTTTTACACATCATCAGTTTCACCCTCATACCCCTTGATGTAATACAAAGCCATAAAATCAACACTAATTTTAAAATCTACTAGACTTTTATGTTTGTAGGGTTCACAAACTAGTTCAGGACTAGGGCCTTGGATTAGGTTGGAGAGGAAACTCTTCAAGGCCATTCAAAACCAAACATTCGAGTCTAATATAGGGAGTGTCTAAGTCCAGTTTCGTGGAAGTTATCCAGGAACCCCCTCTAACACAGGGGATAAACACGAGGTCGCGTGCAGAAAGGTAGCGGAGATAACCCCTCCAAAGTTGGACCAATCGTAGTGGAGAACACATATAGAGGGCTTGTTTTTGGATTCCGGTGTTTGCATTTTCCATGGGGCTTCGTGGGTCTTGAATCCGTTTGAGGTCCTTAGTTGTCTTCTGGACCATTTGCTCTCGATACCCTTGAAAGGTTTCGGGCTCGATACCCTGCTCATTGTTGTCTACCCGACTTTTGACTGTACTCGCCTGGTGACTGTTCACGTGCTGGCAACCTAGTTGCCAATATTTTTAGGGACATACACAGGTGACTGCGGGGGTATACCACGGTACCTAGGAAAAACTTCAGGCCACGCTTTGCAGAGTATACGCGGAGGGTGCTTCCGTGTTCGAGTTTCACTTGCACCGGTAAGTTACTCTAGTGTTGGTTGTTGTAACAGTTCTTCCAAATAGTTTAGTGATTGCTTGTCTTATATCTTAGGGGCTTCTTTTTAGTGTGTGTTACTTTTGAACATTTAGAATACCTTAGCGTGTCTTGGATCTTCTCACACAATGGAGGATCTCGAGCTCCGCCGGTCACGAAAGCTTCTTGGCCTGCCGTCGGTTACACTGGAGCCACCCCCGCCACCATTAAGGCAGAAGCTAGACCAACAAGGGTTTTTTGAAGCGACTGGGTTACAAACCTTTGTGCCCGAACAACTCCCAGAGGAATCAACCATTTTGGACCTTGACACAGCCGCTCTTGGCTCGGTTGAAACCCCAACCACTGATATCTTGGCACCATTTATTGTACCAATCCAATTTCACGAACGTCAGATAGTGCCTCACACAGCAATGGAAACAAATGTTGTTACTCCTTCTAGGAATTCGTCAATTCCCACCACAGTTGCCACCACAGGAGAGCCATCTCCTAACCTACCATCGTTGGTCCAAGCCACCATGGTCTCAGTCGCAACTACGTCGCACAATGGACTGAACCCATCTATGGTGGCGGCCACAACCCCCTTCACACCTAGTGCGATAGGCCCTCCGTTCTCATACGGTATGCCTAGTTCGGGTACAAGTCCTGTACTAACCTACTCTACTTTACAGACTTTGGGTCTGGGGGCAGGGAGCTCTAACACTCCTCTACAAGGTCACCTTGGGGGCACTCATGTCCCTTTTAACACTTTTCCTTACGCAGGAGGTCATATCCCTCCTTCATCCCCTTTGCTTGGTGGTCTGCATCAGCAGTCCGCCGGGCAGTCTACACACACTACTTTATTTGGAGCAGGGAGTCAAGGAACACCTTCTCACAGTATGCCAGTAGGTTCGACACCGTTTTCTTGGAATGGGACGTTTGGTAACAACACTTTCTCGTCAGTCGCTTTCCCGTCTGGGGGCAACCCCATTTTTGGACAATCTACTCCTACGCAGGGTATTATTCCTGCACAGGGGGCACACATAGCAGGACCTTGGAATTCAGGACAAGGATCCGTTCCCTCCTCCGAAATGTCATTCTGGGGTAATTATTTCAACAGTCAATGGAACCTCGAACAGACTACTATGCCTCTCCCCGCAGGACCGGCATGGGGTAATCCTTCCCAAAGTCCTGCGAATACAATGCATGCCCAACACTCTATGTCCTTTTTGGGAAATCAGTCGATGATGTCTCCACAGATGCAAAATCCTTACACTGGTCAGGGCCATGGTTTCTACCAGAACCCGGGCCAGCAGCCAAACTTTTCCTAGCAACCTAGTGCCATTCAAACTCCAGGACCCTTTTTCCCAAGTTACAAGCAGCAACCCAAACTACCATTCATGGCGACTTTACACTTGCCAGATTTGATAAGGTTGTTGAATGATCCTATTTGTCACGATCCAGATTGGCCTCTTATGCCGACGAAGTTGCCTTTGGACATTCCAAAGTTCGAGGCCAAGCCTAATGAAGATGCAGGTGATCATGTGACTACCTTTCATCTTTGGTGCTCATCTAACTCATTGAAAGATGAATCCGTACAGTTGTGATTGTTTCAATGTACTCTTATTAGGAGTGTCGCGAAATGGTACATCGAGCTCGATCGCTCAAGATACTCTTCTTTTGGCGAACTGGCGATGGCCTTCCTTAACCATTTCTAGTTACCTGTGAGATACGACGCTAGCATAGAGCTGCTCGCCAATTTCGAGCAGACAATAGCGGACCATATCTCTGATAATATCTGAGGGTGGAGACACCGGAAGAGTTTAATCAAGGTACCAGTCCCACCAGCATTCCTTCTTGAGTGGTTCCTTAAGTCTTTGGTCCCACGGTTATCCAAAGACGTCGCGACATCCGGAGTTTTCTCTGAAGAAGATGCCATCATGAAGGCTCAACAGTTTGAGCTAATCTATTCTCAGTCTGGTTTATTATACAACATCTTCCCAGATGCGCCACGTTCAATACTGGATAAAACTAGACAGATATTTGGACCACATGCCGATGGTATTGTTGGTTCAGCAAAAACCAAGCCCACTAAGAAATTGACAAAACAGTTGCAACACTTATCCATACAACACACAGCGGCCAGCCAAACTACTTCTTTGGCTGCTCCCCCTACCCAAACGTCGGAAGTACACACCATGCAGTCGACTAACCCAAAGGCCACCGAGCAGCCTGAAGGGAAGAAAAAACAACGAAAGAAGGGTAAGGGGGATAAAAAACCCATTGATAATATTGGCGGGGACAACACGAAAAAATGGAAGGCGAGGTATCCGTGCAACTTGTGCACGGAAGACCACCTGACCCATCTTTGTCCTCGACTTGCAGAGGCTCAAAATTTTGTCACACAGCAACAGCAAGCAGTGTTGACTAATCCCTTTCAACATGGGCAAAATCTAACTCAAGCCTCTATAAGCACAGAAGGGGGCAGCCAAGAAACCTTCCCACCTCCAAACAATCCCTCATCCGCGAACGTATATATGGTTATGGGTGAAGCTTTCATATCAACTAGAGCGCACGACTATAGTAAACCAAGCGCTTCTGAGAAGGGTAAAGAAGTTGATCTCCCATCTCTTCCTCTACAGATTGAGAATATGTTGGAAGAAACAATGACACGCATTCCAAAGGGTGCATTTAAAAAAGCTTCTCACAACCCAAACACAAGGGCTGCCCAGAATTGCTCTGTGGTGGAGGATTTATCACAAACCCCTTGTGTGATGTCTTCTTTGGAGGTCCTCCAAAGCTACGCTGCTCAGAGGAAAGCCTTGTTAACCGCTTTGGGCTCTACTGAGACTTGTAATCTAGGCACCATCATGTTAGATACAAACGACTTAAAACCTCATCTGCCTTACCACGTAGCATTTCAGATAGTAGTGGCTCATCCCAAGAAAACTTTTACTCATAATATCTTTCGCACAGTGGTCGATGAGGGCGCCTCGACATGCGTTATGTCATTAGCATGCTGGAAGGCCATTGGCCAGCCCGTTTTGTCTCCATCACCTACTCTCCTCACTACTTTCGATGGTCGTTCATTCCGACCACATGGTATCATTCCTTATTTCCCCGTACATTTATGAGGTAAGACCGTGTGCGTCGAGGTAGAAGTAGTTGATTCTCCCCTTGACTATAATATTTTGTTAGGAAGGAGTTGGACTTATGCTATGTAAGCTATGGTTGCTACAGTTTTTCGGGTCTTTTTATTTCCACCATAGAGCCGGATAGTGACCATAGATCAAATGTCTTTCTCCAGACTTGACCCTTCACTGGGGGCATCCACGGTCCCAATGATTGATAATCCTCAACCAGGTGTTGTTAACATAGGGGTTGGTTTGTGCCCATCCTTGATGGGTACCTTCGATTCAAGGTGATATCAAAATTATATCCAATCATCATAAGGTTGAGATTTTTCAGGTTTCATCATTCCGCATGACTTACTTCGATGACCCATGGATACTTCCTTCCCCATCAGCCATGATGGATGAGACAGGGAACTCGGGTATGTCCATGCCCTTGTCCACAACTGAAGTAGCGTACTCTTTAGTCCAGCAAGCTTCAGCTAACACTGATCCAACTCCTGCACAAGAGTTAGATCCACTTCTAGAGCCTATTTGGGCTCAGGGTTCTCTCGCCAACATTGATTCATTAGACTTAGTCTTTCCCTCTGACGAAGCAGTAATCGAAGCAATGACTAGTCCAGACAAACCCTTGGACGATCTTCATCACAGATCATATTTCCTCCCAAAGTTAAGCCGAATCGAAGCAGGAGAATTCACCGTGACTATGACAGAAGATCGATCGTGTCCTATTAATCTCTTAGCTACACAAGAAATTTATGCTGAGAGCAATATGGAAACTATTGCTGAAACTATACTGATCAATATCTCCCAAACCCCTGGCGTCATAGACAATGTTTTCGTCGGAGCATACAGCTCCCCCGAGGAGGTGCCAGGCATCGAGCCACAAAGAATCTATCGTGAGCTAACTTTGTTGTTTTTCAAGCTCGCTTTGAGATCCGAAAGAAACATCCGGTGAGACTGCATTTATGATTTTCGATCTCATCTGGATTAACTGAGAAAAGTAACCATTATGGAGTCTTCTTTAAGCCCTTTTCAGACTCCTTAAAGATGAAAGGATTGTCGAGTGACCTTGTTTCTTCACACTCGTTAAATTGGTCCAGAAGAACATTCCTTAAACGGGTCTCCTTTTAAGCCCTTTTCAGACCCTCTAAACATGAAAATATTGTCGAGCGATCTTGTGGCCTTTCACGCTTGTTAAAATGAAATTTGAAGTCACGTCTATCCGGCGGTAGTTTACCCCTTTTTCGGTCCAGACGGTCAACTGTACGAACAAAGGTATACTCTATCGAATTTTCGTTCTTTAGAAGAGTACTCTCAAGTATAGTTTTATCCCTTTTTTGGGCCTGAGGGACTAAACTTATGAAAAAGAAACCCCCACGGAGTCCATAGTTAAGCTCTTTTTAGACTCCCTAAAATTGAAAAGATCGCCGAGTGACCTTATTCTTTCACACTCGTTAAATTGGTCCAGAAGAATATTCCTGACGAAGTCCATAGTTAAGCTTTTTTCAGACTCCTTAAAAGTGAAAAAATAGCCGAGTGATTTTGTCCTTATCACATTAGTTAAAATGGTTTTGAATCAACGTCTAATTAGTGCTAGTTTATCCCTTTTTCGAACCGATTAGACTATCTTCGAAAAAGGTACCCCAATGGAGTCTCCTTTTATGTTTTTTCAGACTCTCTAAATATGAAAAACCACCGAGCTTACCTTCTCTGGGCTCGTTAAACTTACATCGAAGGACGTTACCATTGTGTGTTTTATCAACCGCATTTGCATACCTTATCCACCAACCTTGTGACAGTTTGCTTCTGCGTCTTAACATCTTTGGTCGCCAGAGGATTTTTCCCGAGTATTATTTTCCCAGAACATCAGTCTTGTCCTTGTGTCTTGAGCTTGTATGTTTGCAATACTCATTCCTCCATTGTAACGTAATATTCCTTTATTCTTTTTCCAAAATTATCGGAAAGAAAAAAAAAATCAAATATACCCCAAAAAGAGGATGCGAAATGTATTTTCTTTATTGGCAGCATAATGAGTCGCCCTTGGATAAAGCACATATGTCCGTTTGATCATCAGACTATGGGATGTAGTACAAACTTAGGAAGCTTTTCTCACTATATAGAGTTGTGTCCTCCACCGTTTGGTTATTATTCCAAACATATGGAGAGTTTGTGTTGCCTCCTACTTCGTAGACTTATGATTAACATACATGCTTCCTGAGTCTCATCACATGTCGTGCTATTGTCCAAGGGAAGTTTTTCACTAAGCCTGAGTCAGCCACTCTGCAAAATGTCTCTTGTCCGCATACCCAGCCATCCCGAACACCCAATCAAGTCCTTGTTTGAAATCATTGAATCCTTTCGTCTGATCATCAAGATTATCACGTCAATGACCGAAGAACTGTCGAAGACCTCTGGGTAGTGCAGTCATACACTCATATTACACTCCTACCCGAGTTTTGAAGATTTTGAAATTGTTTCTCGAGCTCTGAAGATCTCATATCTAGCCGTTAGGCCGAATCAGCTTCCGGAAGATGGATACTCTACATGTATATCTTTCTGATTTCAAGATGTAGCTCCACTGTGTATTTTTCGCGGCTACTCTTTATAGTTATGTAACATGGATCTACAGTGTATTTTGTTGGTAGCCATGGTTCTATTTTATCCCGAGCATGGGTATGCCCGCCTCAGTGAGACATTTGTTATTTTGCAGACGGCACCTCCTGGTTCCTGATCCTTGGGCTCACTCGTTCGACATGTCAGTAAAGATTGGTAATGTATTTCCGCCATCAGATGCTCTTCTGAACTCACACATTAGGGGGCATCTGTTATAACCCTAAATTTCACCACATATGCTTACTTGGCATCAGGCCAACTCATTTCCCTTCTTTGCCAAAACTCTGTTGAACAACTCTTTGAAAATCCTCTTGTGTAAAGGCCCACACGCCTTAACCCATTACTGCACGCGTGTACACACTGGCTGGCTCACAACAGACCACATGTACCTACTAAAGCACGAAAAAAGGAAAGTTTCTGATGGAACAAAAAGCTATGGGTGAGTTAACTGAAACTCCCGACCATGCATGGCCGAGGGTTCGTCCAAAACCCTAGCTCCTTCTAGCCTATAAAAGAAGGGGTAGGGGTACCATTTGGAGGAGGAAAAAATATAGCGAAGAAACTCTGCCCATTTACGTATTCCATTGTCCCAACCCTTTAGCCTTTCCTCATGCCAAAGGAGATTTAACACAAAGCAGTTGAAGGACAGAAGAAAAGGAGCCCAGGATCAGGTTCAAGGAGCGGTGGCTGGTCTCAGCTTTTGTAAGTTGATTCACTTTACGTAATAAAAAGAATGCTTTTCCGGTCCCAATTCATGAGTTGTCTATGATTTGATTAGTTTATGTTCGATTTCTAACCCTTGAGTATAGAAGTAGCATGCATGCATAGTTGTTGTTTGTCTTGAGTACAGGTCATCTTTGGAAGGAGCATTGCGAACAAGTAGTCAAGCACAACGGAGGATCGACATCAAACGTCAGTAATAAGGTAGGTGTTCCTTTTCCATGCATTTACTGAGAAAAAGGGATTTAAATCTTGGGATGTAGGTAAAAAAGTAGTTTCTATTCGGTCAAATCTGCATGAAAAGTCTGACCCTAATTTGCTAGTCTGTAGGGTGTTTTTCCCAACAACACTCATTCTTCAATATTATCCATTTTTTGCTTCTCCCATGAGCACTCTCACCCATATCATGTGTGTTGCTACACTTCGTAAATTTCTACTCACCCATTCACTTTTGGCTACGAAAATATGAAGCCCCAAACACATGCAAATAATTGCTATCTAGCAGCGGGAATGTGCTAGGGTGTCCATTTTTTTCATCCCACTTGATGTCATTCTTGGTTTCACCATTATAGTCCCTTGCACCCTCAATCACCATGTTTCTTTCATCTTGACATCCACCTCCTCTCCAAACCACAGCAAACTAATTCATTCTTCCATAGAGATGAAAAAACAAAAAAGTGGGTAAAGAAATAAGATCTTCATTAATTTGATTATTTTCTCCCATAAGTTTAGGAAATAATTGGTGTTTCCCTTGATTAGAGAATATTCATTGAGTCAAAATTTTGCACCAATTCCCCTCATCACCATGGCCACCGATTTTTCTCAAGCTCATTTACCTATCAAAACTCCCTTCTTATTGTCCCTATTTTGACATCATTGAAATAGTGTCCTATGGTATTTTAGTCAAACTTGTTGCTAAATTCGATCCTATTTTTCTTTGTGTCAGATTCCATGTTAGCATGTCATATGATTCAAGTCCAAGACTCTATCATTCATCAGTGATCTTATCACCTCATATTGGTTGAAGGGACTCGTTGTTTCCCTTGTTCCAACATATCAACCCCTATTAACTATAACACATCTTGTTGTATGGGTTTGGTCTAGAGGCCTTTTAGATCCTTGGTACCCATTTTTCTCATTGGTGTATTACCTCATATTCAGCAATGGTTCCCATCATTTATCTCTAACTATATAGTTCCCAATATGTTTTACTTCAACTCCTTTATTCATACCACAGAGGATCATACTAGTACCTTGGTACTCATCCTCATCATTTGTGGGATACCTCACATATGGTAGTTATTTCCCTCATTTATCCTTAACAAAGGGTTTATCCCATGCTCGAATTTAGTGTATTTTCACATCATGAAGAATCATACTCTATGGCACTAGTATTTGGATTTCAATGGGAGAACATGGATGTTTATCGCTTATTTCCAACAAGTGTTTTGAGCCCATTACTTGTCTATGTCCCCCATAGTGTTGTGACTCATATTATATGTTTTTTCCTCTGTTTGGTGACATTATACCATTGATTCTAAAAAAACTATTCATATACTTTAACCTAGCTTCTCATTGTTGCACCATGATCCCATTAAGATAACATACTCGATTGATGCATACATGAGTATGGGTATGCCCAAAATGTGAAAGGAAGGATATTGTGTGTTACAACCAATGGTGTGTTTGAAAATGACTTCCTTTATCTAGTAGGTGATTTCCTTATTTTTTCTCTCATGCATCCCTTTCAAATAAAAAACATGGTGTACTACAAAAATACATCGGCCTCCTATCCTCATATTTCAGAGGGAAATTGTTAACACCTAAATTTTGTTTCTATGGGACAAAACATGACTGCATAAAATATTGTCCTAGATAACACTGCATGAAATAAAATTCAAACAATAAGGACAGACAGTCCCTTAAAAAAAATTGAAACTTACACTCACAAAATTTCTCTAGTGGAACCCTACACAACTGCATGGAAAATGAGTCAAAAACCACGCTACCCTAGAAAAGCTCAAAAAGGATTGAAAAACAAAAAGGGAAAAGTGTAATCATGCATGTTTCAAAAGTTTCAAGAAAAAAAATATTTTCCTCTCAACAATTACTATCCTTATTACCTAAAGGATCCCTCACTTAGTTATAAATAAACCTCATGTTACCACACAATATAGCACCAAGTGCAAAGCCTTCACAAGGCACTAAGACTAGTGGAACATGGAAGATGTCACCATTGTCACTCAGGAAACAACTTTCCTCTCTTTAGTGAAGGAATAGTATCCAACACAACAGAGGCTTCCCTAGTAGCCTCCAAGAATCTCTAGGCAAGATACAATCAAGTATAGGGCCCCTTGGGGTGACTACTTACACTACCACCAAGATAAAGATAGGAAAAGTAATAGAGAGGTGGTGGAATAAGATAATTTCCATATTTGAATCATTGATGATTTGAGCCAACTGGAGAGGCTCTCTTAGTCAAGTATAGGTTCAGTAGGGTCCCAAAAAACTAGAAATAAATAAAAAGTCTAAGGATATAGTAAAACTTGAAATAAATTATGAAAATACAGAAGTAGAGTAAATGTACACATCAACAAAGGAATCATCACAAAAATGAAATGAATGACTTCCAGTAGTATAGAAAATATTTCAGCAGTGAAATAAGTGATTTTCAGCAATAGTAAAATGATTATAGTAGTAAGATTGATGATTTCCAGCAATAAAATCATTTATTACAACAATAAATAAATTATTACAACAGTATAAATAATATCCCTTTGATCATGAAATGATCCAATAAATAAGAGGGATAAATACTAAGGTATATTAAGGTTTTAATTGCTGATTTTTCAATAAGCTAGGCTGAAGCATGAAGTTCATTCCATTTTTTAGCATTTTACTTAAACCATAGACAATTTGTTGCAGCAACCAAGATCACAAAAAGAAACACCATGCACAAGTACACAAGAAGTATCCTGGGAAACCCTTCTCAACAAGGGAAGAAAACCCAACCAATCCATTGCTATATTCTTCAAGAGAAATACCTCCACCACCATAAAAGACTAGGCTCACAAACCCTAGAAGACTAGCGCCCAAGAGAGGTGTGCACTTTTCCCAAGAAGTAAGTACTTGCTGAAATTTCCAAACTCACACTTGTGTTATGATTCCTCAATGGGGAATTTACCTTTACTTATATTAGACTGAACCTATCAATAGAGGTGTCTATTGGCACAATAGGGCCGACCTCAATAACTCACAATATAATTAATAATTACCATATTAAATATCTTTTACATTAATTATATTTCACTTTATGGTGGGGCCGACCTGTACCCTTTACATCACAGATAGGGTTACAGGTAAGTCTGACTCTTGAAAAATATAGCAAGTGATCTCATACACCCACTAGTGCTCAGCCACTAGGAGCACATCCATCTGTGCTCAGCCACAAGGATGTCCACATCTCTATCTAACTGTGTCTCACAAGAGAACCACACTCACTAGTGCTCAGCCACTAGGATCACGTTCACATGTGCTCAGCCACAAACATGCCCAACTTAGCATATCTTCTTTCTCAATGCGTTACACAAGAGAATCATCTGGAGTATCACATCATCTCAACTCGCTGCTCAGAGGAGGATAATACATCGTTTCATCTTTGTCTCATAACAATGCACCCAACTCATGGGATTTTCCACACATTCACTTGTGCTCAGCCATAGGCATGTCCAACTCAGCAGATCTTCTTTCTCACTACATTACACATGAGAATCATCTGGAGTATCACGTCAACTCTCTGCACAAAGGAGGTCAACACAATGTTCCATTTTTGTCTCAGATAGGAACCACACACCCATCTCATGGGCACACCCAACTCGTGGGCTCTCTCTCAGGTCTGTGTCCTAGAGGATGTCTCACGCAGTTGTAATCATCAACATTAATGACCAACAAAATAAAATAAAAAAACATTATAAATTAACCCTAAAACCCTAGACGTTTTTTCTTAGATGTATGTCATAACACTTCAAAAAAATAAATTAGGGTTTCAAGAATGTAGTTTAGGTCAATGATATGCCTAAAAACCCTAGAAATATTGGTTTGTATGGTTGGAAATAAATAAATAAAATCATAAAATAAACCCTAAACTTGACCCTAAAATAGTAAAATTTAGTAGTGGCGATTGATTATTTTTTTAGAATAAGACTAGTGCCTACTATTTTGGGCATATGGGGCCAAGTAGAGATTATTCTTAGGGAGAATGAAGTGGATTATTTTAGGGTGAGGATTAGAGGTTGTGCACTACTAACCCTAGGCAATCCTCCTAAAATATCAAGGGATGATTCAAGGGAATATTTCTCCACTAGATAACCTTCCAATAATTTTGACAAAAAGGGTTTGTTCATGAATGATACAAGGGGATGAAGAACCACCACTTGAGAAACAACATCAATATGAAAAATCATTCATAAAAATAAGCTTAATATGAAAAGAGAACACTTACTCAAAACATATTTCATCCATCAAAACCCTAATTTCTATTTCCTCCAAGTAGTAGTAGAAGATCCACAAACATGGCTCCCAAAAAAGTCACCCTGGTTAACCATCCAAAGCATTATTAGTGAGAGAGAACAAGTAGAAGTTCACAAGAGTGATAAATCTCCACAAGTATCAATGATTTACAAAATGAGAAATGTCTCTCTATTTATAGGATATATCTAACACAAAAAACTGAAAAGTTTCCATGAAATGGTGCAACGTTTCATCTCAATAGGTGCCTCATCTTCCAAAGGGTGTGATATCTCATCAAAAGGTGCCAAGAATACTCAAAATTTCACATCAAGGTGCCCCATGCCTCCAAGGGGTGTGACTTCTCATCAAAAGGTGCCATATTATCACCAAGAAGCCTCAAATGTCACACCAAGTTGCCCCAAACGTCACTTCAAGGTGCCCCATCATAAAAAGGTGCAATGTCATATCATCAAAGTGAAACTTCCCATCATGAAAGGGTTTTATCATCTATGGAAAGGTACCACATCATCTCTCCAAGTGTAGCATCATCAAGCAAGGGTCCAGCATCCTCCATAGAAGGTGCAACATCCCATCAAGCCATCATCACCATGCATGTAATTTCCCATCATCAATTATCTCAAGGTCATACCCATGTGTGCTAGGGTATCTCATGAATGGATTCATGTGATCAAAATCCCAAACATCCTCCTAGTTGTTAGGATATTTAGACACTTAGGAGTTAGCTAAGATCTACTTGGTCTAATGTGTCATCAGGAAAAAGTGGGTTTCTTAATGTGTTTATTTATTGTGCATTAGTATGCATTTGTAGTTAGGAAATCCGATGGTCATGATATGTTCCCAACATAGAGTGATATGATGGTTCATATTCTCCTCGATCTTAACGACCATTGATTGTGGCTTAACACCCGATTGGTTCATGATCTCTATTTAAAGAGCATGGAGGGTCATTGGTCATTGATCGATTATGAGAAACTCTATTGTAAAATATTTCTATAATCTTTTTCTTTTTCATTAATAAACTATTCCAAGTGTCTGCGTTGGCTGGGGCCATGGAGGTTTTCTCGTAGTGGTTTTACCATGTTAAAAAATCGGTGTGTTGATCTTTGATCTGGTTGTGTGAGTGGTTACTGAAGTTGTTCATCCTCTATTGGAATACCTATGTTGTCAAACATGGTATTAGAGCATGTTTGAATACCCGCTCATGTTGTAGATCAAGATCGTGAAGTGGATTTGCCTCATTTCCATTTTCTTCCATTTTCATGCATTTCTAGGGTGAGAGGACTATTCCATTGCATTTGGAGCGCTTGTTTCAGTTGGGAACACTTTTCATTTCACTCAAAAAGGTTTTTGTTTTCCCAAGATACGGCCATTTCAGTCAGATCATGAGGTATAAATCCTGAATACACCATTTTTAAATTTTTGCAGAGTATTATTTTGGTTTTATTTCAGTTTTATATTATTTGTTTCCGGGTTTCTACTCTTTTAGATCTTCGTATTCTCTTTGCCCCGTGCCCTGTGTGATCTCGGCAAATCAGAAACAGATAGGAAAAGGTGCATTTTCTAGGTAAGCTAACTGAGATCTAACCCTTGTTGTCATCGAGAAGCCTTGTCATTGAGAAGCAAAAAAAAAATCTTGTGTGAAAAGAGAGAAAAAAAATTCTTGTGTGAAGAGAGCGAAAAAAAATTCTTCTGTGAAAAGAGCGAAATTTTTTTCCTGTGTGAAAAGAGTTTTTTTTTAGCACGCTCAACAACAACCCCAATCCTCTTTCTAAACAACACAATATGTTTTTCTAGCCCATTTGGTTAAAAGTTGCCTTATTAAATAAGAGGTCTTGAGTTCAAGTCTCTCTTTCTGTTATTTTTTTTGTAAAGTTCATGCTCAATTGTAAAGTGTATTTCACTTCAAGTATAAAAGTGAATCACTATAAGTAACTTTAATATTTTATTTTAGAGTTATTTATTTTGCATGTGTCTTTTCTTTCATAAAGTAACTTCATTGTAAAAGTGATCCTCGCTTCTTTTTATAAAAATGGGTCACTTCATAAAACAACTTACACTACCACGTGGTCATTTGGTTACCGTTTATGCATTTTTTTTAAAGGGCATAACTTTCACATCCGAACTTCGTTTTTAGTGTCGTTTTTTTTTAAACCGCCTAATTTTTTGATATTTTTCCATCCAGATCATCATTTTCAGTTTTTAAATCCATATTATCTACATATTTAATATGGATTCTTCTAGTAATCTTTTGCTTACCAGCACCAACTACTTCCAATGGAAATCTCATATGGAGGATTTATTAAGAAGTAAATGCTTGTATCAGATTACCTTGAGAAAGCAAAAAGAACCCATTGATGTTGATAAGAAATTAAAATGGGATAATAGGAGTGATGAAGCACATGGACTAATCGGAATGTCCATCTCTCCTGATTTAAGGTTCCACCTTAAAGAAATTGATGACCACGATGAAGCTTGGGAAAAGATTGAATCTTTGTTTGGTAAACTCAATATTATTCGATCACAACAATTAGAAAATCAAGTACTGAATTTAAGTCCAAGTGATTTTTCTTGCATTGGAGACTATCTATCTAAGTTTAAAACACTCAAAATTTTATGTGAAGAATGTGAGATAAAGATGGAGGAAGAGCGTTCCATCTATCTTATTCTTTCTAAGCTAGGTAGTGCCTATTTTGTGTTTATATATACCTTTTTATGCCATGAGAGAGGCTCTAGGGAAAGCTTATCGAAAACCCACTCTTGATTCCTTTTGTTCTTATTTGATTAGAGAGGAAGATAAGCTTGTACAACTTGGAGTGATCAGCACTACAGGTACCTCCAGCAAAACCTTAGTCGCCCAGCAGAAAGATAAACCCAAGAATCCCAAAATGAAACATGCTCGCTACATAAACAAGCAACATAAGGGTCCCAAACCCACTCAGACATCTTCAGCTCCTAATGTTGACAAAGGAGCAAAATATAAAAATAATAACACTGACAAACATTGCAAATTTTGCGATAAAGATGGTCATGACGAGTCCAAATGTTTCAAGAAGATGGTAGTTTTAGAAGCAGCAATGAAGAAGCACAACATCAATATTGATTCTACTTCTTCTTCTCATGGACATGCACTTTTTTCTTCTAGTTTCTCCTTCAATGCAACATCTACTTATTCTTCTGATGAGTGGCTTATTGATTCTGGAGAATCTTATCATATGGCTAAGTATAAAGACATATTTTCTGCTCTAAATGAATGTAACACTAAGAAAATATTTGTTGGTGATGATAGATCTCTTAGTGTTGTGGGATCTGGAACAGTTCAAGTAGATAATGGTCATTTCAATGATGTATTTTGTGTTCCAAGTCTTTCTTGCAACCTTCTATCAGTATATCAAATCACTCAATCAGGTGAAGGTAAAACCGTAGAGTTTTCACCTCACCAAGTTGTAATCAAGGATCTAAAAGATATTAAGCATGTTCTTGCAAGTAGAATTGTTTATGTTATTACCAGGTTGTACAAGTTTGAGAAATTTTGTACATCATCTTTTTCATCAGTTTTTGTTGCTCATAGAGATGACTTGAGCAACTTTGGCATGAGCGATTTGGTTATCTAAACTATTGCTCATTGCAGAAACTATGTAATCAACAGATGGTGACTGGACTTCCTCATGTTTCATGTAGAGATGGTGTTTGTATCGGTTGTGTTCTCGGAAAACATCATCGGAATAGTTTTGACAAGCGCGCCTCTTGGCATGCCTCAGGCCCTTTGTAGCTTGTTCACAGTAATTTGTGTGGTCCACTTTCTACGACTCCTTTTTCTGGGTGGAAGTATTTCTTAACTTTCATTGATGAATTTTCCAGATGTACTTGGGTTTACTTCTTAAATCTTAAGAGAGAATTTTTTGACAAGTTTTTGGCCTACAAGGCCCTTGTAGAAAAGCAATCTGGACATCAAATTCAAAGGTTAATAATAGATAATGGGGGAGAATATGTGAACAATAATTTTACAAGTTACTGCACTACACAGGGCATCCAAATGCAACACACTATTCCATATACACCACAACAAAATGGTGTTGCTGAGAGAAAGAACTGCACATTAAAAGAAATGGCTAATAGTACGATCCAATATAAGGGATTAAATATAAAGTATTGGGCAAAATCCATCAACTATGCAAATTACATAGTAAATCGCACTCCCACAAAGGCTCTTAAAAGTGTAACACCAGAAGAAGCTTGGACTAAAATTAAACCAGATGTAATTCACTTCCGTGTATTTCACAGTATAACATGGGCTCACATTCCTGATGAGAAAAGGTAAGCATTGCAGCCTAAAAGTGAGAAGTGTATATTTGTTGGTTATTCTAAATATTTCAAAGGTTATAGACTTATTCAACCACATTGTAATGAAATTATTATTAGAAGAGATGTTAAATTTGATGAAAATATATTGGCCTGCGAACCTAATTCAGAAATTGTGCCTTCTTCGGTCTGTGAGCCTAATTCGACAATTGTGTCTTCTTCGGTCTGCGAGCCACATTCGGAATTTGTGCCTTCTTCTGTTCCTATTATGGTTTCTTCTTCAAATGATGAAAATGGGGATGAAAATCCACCTCTTCCTTCTCACCTTCGTCCAGATGAGTCCTTTGAACCTAAACCAGCACCAACTCCTTTGCTTCCTAGATGGGTCTTTTCAACACGAGAAGCAGTTGGTGATCTTCTCAATGATCATTCATATCAGTGTTGGACACCTTCACAGTTCCAGCGAGCCTCTTCTCTTTTGGCTCAATTTTCAGAGACTCATGATCCAGAGACATTTTCAGAAGCTTCAGGTCATCCATATTGGGATGCAACAATGAATGAAGACTATCGTTCTTTAATGGAAAACAATACTTGGGATCTTGTACCTCTTCCAAAAGGAAGAAAACTTGTCATATGTAAATGGGTCTACAGAACTAAGTATGTATTATATGGAAGTGTTGAAAGACACAAGCCTCGGTTAGTTGCCAAAGGATTTTCCCAAGTTGAAGAAATTTGAAATGACAGACTTAGGATTTTTGCACTATTTCCTTGGCCTCCAAGTTTTGCAAACCAATGAAAAAAAATTTCTTTCCCAATCTAAGTATGCTTGTTACCTTCTTCGTCGCTTTAACATGGATGATTGTAAACCATCCCCTTCTCCCTTCTAGTCTAGAGTCAAACTCACTACCACTTGTACTTCTCCCGAAGTTGATGCCAGCCTGTACCATCATTTAGTTGGTAGCCTCTTATACTTGACTCATACCTGTCTTGATCTTTCCTTTGTTGTTGGTATTGTTTCCTGGTATATGCAAACACCCCATGAAATCCATTGGAAAGCAGCTAAAATAATACTTTGTTATGTATGTGGTACAGTTCAGTTCGAGATACATTACAGTTCAGGGGGAACTCCTTTATTGGTTGGTTTCACTGATTCGGAGTGGGTCAGAGACCCTGATGATCGGAAGTCTACTGCAGGTTATGTTTTCAGCCTTTATTCAGGAGCTGTCACTTGGGCCTGTAAAAAAAAACAGGCTATTGCACTTTCTTCAACAGAAGCAGAGTACCAAGCAATGGTAAATGCAAGTCAGGAAGCCATGTGGCTTCGACAGATCCTTTCAGAGATTGGATTCCAGTAGAAGCATCCGACCAGCCTTTGGTGCAACAATCATAGTTCCATCAAGCTCGCCAAAGACCCAGTTCAACATCAGCGCAGAAAACACCTTCAAGATCGCCAAAGACCCAGTTCAACATCAACGCAGAAAACACATCGATATACGCATGGACTTCATCAGAAATATTATTCGTGATCAAGTTATTGAAGTGCTCTTTTTCCCTACAGAAGATCAAGTTGTAGACATTTTCACAAAGTCTCTTACAGAAGCGAAGTTTTCCAAACTTTGATCTATGTTAGGAGTTCAAGAAGTTTTCATCAAGGGGGGATAGACTCTAATGCCTCCTTCCTTCTCCTATTGTGTCAATATTGTAAATCATTCAATCTTATCCCAAGTTGTTCTTAAGGGGGGATGTTAGGATATTTAGACACTTAGGAGTTAGTTAAAATCTACTTGATCTAATGTGTCGTTAGGTAAAAGTGTGTCTATTTATTTTGCATTAGTATGCATTTGTAGTTAGGAAATTTGACGGTCACGATATGTTCCTGACAAACAGTGATCTGACGGTTCATATTCTCCTCGATCTTAATGGCCATTGATCTGTGTCTTAACACTCGATTGGTCCATGATCTCTATTTCAAGAGCATGGAGGATCATTTTCCGATGATCAATTGTGAGAAACGCTCTTGTAAAATATCTCTGTATTATTTTTCTTTTGCATTAATAAACTGCTCCAAGTGGCCTCGTTGATTGGGGTCATGGATGTTTCCTCGTAGGGTTTTACCATGTAAAAACATCGATGTGTTGATCTTTGATCTGGATGTATGAGTGGTTACTAAAGGTGTTCTTCCTTTGTTGGAATACATGTGTTGTCAAACACTAGTAGTGCCAAAAAACCTTCCTCAAGTAGTGGGGACAACCTCTATAAAAGTGGGGTAGTATCCCCTAAACATCCTCTAAAGAATCCAAGTATCAACCAAGTATGTGGCTATGTGAAACCATCGTATGAGAAGGGGATCATGTGGTCCAAAAGCATCATAAAAACTAGAGACAAAGTAAATAATCCAAAAACACCATATAAAGTGAGTCATGTTAATACAAAAGTTGTAACTAGATAGATCTCATAGAATATCATCTTCAAACTTCACACTAGCTTACAAAATTATACAATTTTCCAAGTCTAAATATGGGAGGATCATTGTTACCCCCTATTAGGTGTTCCAGTACCCAAACCAAGAGGTGTGTCTCAGGGAACCCATCAACGAGTATGTGCAATGGTAGTGGTATGGATTGGGATTTACTTCATGGGGTGGATGGCATTGACATGCAAGGCCATGTATAATTTTCATCCTCATGAACATCATTGTAGAGGGATAACTTAGGAAATTTGGTATCGTTTCCTCGACACTATGTCTTTCCAAACCCTTGTTTCCTTTGTCTTTATATCTTTAATCTTTGATGGCTTTTGAAATTTGATTTTCTAATTCCTTTTATAATATATGCATTCATTGCATAGAATGTGTGGTGATGACCTCTTAGTGAGGGGATAGAGCTCATGCTTCTTTCTTGGTTTTTAATTATTTTTATTTTCTTGTTTGTTTCTTTTCCCCGTGATTTGAATTAGGGATTTTTCTCTTAATATTTTTTATAAAGATGCATCAACCTCTCACTTTCAATTCCCTTCCTCTCATGGGATTATGAAGCACGAACCTTTTTTGGATACATGTAAAAAAAAAACCCAAATAAAGGACAATGGATAGGTCATGGATGGAATATGTTATTCATGGTAAGGGATATGGACACGTTACCCCCATTAAGGCCTCCCAGTAGTACAAATTTTCCCAAAAGTGACAACACTTGACTAGAAGATGGTAATGACCACCAAGGTGAGACAAGGCGAAAAAGAATAACTTCAAAGAATCACGATTCATTATACACCATGGAATATGAGTGAGTTGAACTAAGTGTGTAATGGAGGGCATCTACAGGAAACTGTTTATGGATATTTTGGAATGACATCATCGGATATGCCATTTGAAATGTGGATCATGGAAAAAAAATATCCTCCAGTTATCCCTAGAAGTGAGGGGGTAAAATCTAGCTCCAACATGGGGACATGTGCTCACGATATAATTTATAAGAACCTTGACAATATCTGGAACTCCAAGACCCACACTCTGCATCAAAACTAAAAACTCTTGTTACATCATAACATAAGAGAATTAATAAATACGAACAAGGGTTTATGGTCCCCTTCATAAATGAAAGGTAAAAATAAAAGACAATAAAACCATAACATCAATTTCTTTTTCTTTTCACTTTTTTTTATAATAGATAAATACTAAATAAAAATTGCAACTAATTACAAATGCATATGATCAAGCAATAACTAAAAGAAATCAAGAAAACACAAACAAGATCCATAAAAGGAAAGATGACCTACAACTATCCTACCTAATGCTACAAGACAATGTAGGTGCAAGGTATAATCATACAACCAATGCAGAAATCCTAACATATGATCGAGGTTAAAATTTATGCCCTTGTGCTTAGTTATGAACCAAAACAAGGATATATCAAAAATATAATGGTCATGAGATGGTACAGATACTACATCATGAATAAAGGTAGAATCCAACACATGATGGTGGGAAACAACAACAAAATCATGCCAATATTGGCATGTGCATCCACAAGCTTGCTATATCCATCTTTGGATGGGGCTACAATATGATAATGA
>ML783880.1:382406-395876 GCA_009831015.1 Picea engelmannii | reverse complement strand
TTAATTATCATTAATTATTTGTTCATAACTGTCAATGATTAATTAATTATTAATCGACTCTTTAATTATGTGAGTAAAGAATTAATGGGGTTAATAATTTAATTTATTAAGACTTATGTATACGGGAAGGGATAGGACATTACATGTAAGGATAAGATAAGATAAGATAATAAATACAAGGGGATAAGATAATAAATAAATGGATAAGGAAATTAATGAAAGGAAGAGTCGGTGAAGGGGGAATATGACAGGGAGAGACTTATGGTGGAAGGCATTCTTTTGGGAGGAGGATTTTATTTTGGGGAGGAGGAATCATTTTGCAAGGGGACGGGAGTATTGGTTTCTTGGCTTGGATTTTGTGGTTCTATGGTTGAGTTCTGTAGTCTTTGAGTATCATTGCAGGGGGCACTGAGTTGCTAGGGGTTTTGGGCACTGGGGCCAGGATTCCTTTCGGTTTCCTGAAGCTAGGGAGCTGGATAGGCTGCTCCTAGCTGGTTGGGAGGATAGTTGTTTTGGGCAGAGTTGGTCAGTGCATCAAGCAGCAGTAAAGCAGTAGGCTGGACAACCGGGTCAATGGAGAAGTTAGCATCAGGAAGAGGTAAATTTGTATTATTATGTTAAGTAATTCTTAGTCTATTTTATAAATTGTTGTTCATTATTTAATTTAACATGCTTATATGCTGAATTGAAATGAATTACTGATTTTTCTGCGTAGAAGTAGAAGTTTACTGTTCTAAATTTATGGATTTAATAGAATTGAGTTAATTAGGTCTCTACAATAGGATTACCATGCTAAGGCATGTGGATAGTGTAAATGTATTATTGTTTGAGTTGCCAAAAGATGACTATGGGGGTGAAGACTTGAAATTACTAGCCATGATACCACTAGAGGAAAGAATGTGAGAAATATAAGAGAGGGATCATTATATCAAATAACCCCAAATTTCCCTTGATGGGGGTAATAAATCTCCTTCGGGTCCCAAGGAGAGAAACCAGTTAATGAAGAAAGGACCAGTGGTTGAATTATCAACCACTCCCATGAATGGAAGCATGGTCTGACTATAGAATGTCAACCCGAAGCACCACTGGGTATGACATACCAAGCTGACCCGAGTTCCCTTCTGACAGAAGGAACGGGATGGGTCGAGAACCATCCTGGGAAAAATATATAAG
This sequence comes from Picea engelmannii, assembly GCA_009831015.1. Lineage (NCBI taxonomy): Eukaryota > Viridiplantae > Streptophyta > Pinopsida > Pinales > Pinaceae > Picea > Picea engelmannii. The sequence continues at coordinate 394,703 of ML783880.1, read as the reverse complement.
AAAATTGGTAAGAAGAATGAGGGAGCTCTCGAGTAGATGAGGAATAGAAGGCCGCGAGCTTGATGTCAAGTGAGAATCTAATAAACCTCACCCAGAGCCATAACAGAGAAGGAAATATCTGAAAGTATGCAGAGAACAAAACCCGAGCGAAAGCTGAAACAGAGAAAGAATCCTTGAGAACTGCGAGAGTTCCCTGGTGATATCATGGCTTGGAACGAGGGCGTCCAGAGTGCTAAGAATGAATGCCTATGAGCCTATGGTCGGGTGGAAGAAAGAAAACCCACATTCAATTAGTTTGCTACCACCTGTAATAGATAAGTAATTGCATATCTTGTGTATTTAAGTGGTACTGTGAATTAAAGTTGGATATTCTATGAATGTTGCAGGGATGCATATGTTTTCTTATGATTTATACTGTACCTTTTTTGTGTCTACTTTATTGTGTAATTAGGCAAGTGGGAAATTGTGTGAAATGGACATGTTTTTATACTTGTAAATGCTTGTGTCCTGTGGTGGCTTAAGCCAGAGCCACGAATTGTGATTTCGTCGACCATGGGCATAGTTTCATGTATGCATGTCGACCCTCCTAGTCATTGTGAGTCCCTTGGAGGATGGAGTTTGTTAATCTCAGGAGAGGTAGTGAATATATGCAGAGGCTCTCTGCGAGGCAAGCAGAGACCGAGAACCACTTAAGTTCTATAATTGATGAAGGGGCGCAAGAGTTGTGCAGAAGACCCTTCTAAGTGTTAAGTTCAGGAGAAAGAGTGCAACGCTCTTAAATCATTCATAACTAACGAAGCTCGGGAAGGAAAGTGAGATTCAAGTATAAAAAGGGAATATCCTTTCATTTGGAAGATGAACGGATGAGACCTTTCGGGAGGATCCAAGGTCTGTCACGACTGCTAGATTAGAAGAAGTAGCGTAGGCGTTAACGCCTCGACTCCTTCAGTCTTCGCAAGATCGACAAATGTTGGTAATCATCGTGACAGGGATGGATCCTATGAAACCTGAAGTCACGATGTGATATAGATCGTAGATCCAAGGATCTATTGAGACCCACCTTGACCGTCGGATCTGTGAGTGCGGAGTTCGCGTGACACGAGAATCATGCGTTGATGCGATTAAACTTCCGAAACCTGAAGTTGTGATGTGATTTGGACCGTTGGATCGAGGAATTTCATGGAACGTTGATCCGACAAGAGAATATTAATGCAAGGAGTACGTGGGAATTCAAAATTACCTAAGGACCAAGCTCAGAAGAGACTAGCGCTTTTCAGAAGTGCAGATGAGGTCCAAGAGGCGAACTTCTTTCAAGTTCGTAAGATCGGGAGGGAAGTGGAATTCGAGACCCACACATTAGGGCTTGCAAGAAGTAAATCGAAGGTCGATACCTTTGAAACATCTGAAATATTCCAAGTCATGGAAGAAAGCGAAATCTCGGGAGGAGGAGCATCAGTGACCATTGGATCGAGCACTGTGAAAGATCTGGACCATTGGGATCCATGTTGAGACAATTAGAAGAGCACATAGGATGATATCATATATGAGTCATCAGATCTGAGCACGAGGACCAATAGTCATTGGATCCGAAGGAAAGTGCACGAGGCCTAACCCTTTGAAAGTGCATAGGAGAGTGGAATTGCGAAGTCCCGAAGTTATGAAGTCAATCAGAACCGTCCAACATCAGGGTTGATACATGGTGTAAGATCCACAACATTAGAGATTTGTGGACAAGGAGGAGGACAAAAATCTGAAGTAAATCCTAGTTTTTGATCACCAGGAAGATACGTGTCAGGAGATTGTGCATTTCGGGTAAAATCACTATGGATAAATGGGTGCATAAGATTTGAAACTCCCAAAGCCATGAGAGCTAGAGAGCCGAAGCATCAAAGCGTCGAAGTGTCGAAGAGCTGAAGCACCAAAGGGTCAGAGCACCGAAGCATCGAAGGGCCTAAGAGTCGAAGAGTCGAAGGTCTCTGAACCGTTAGATCTAGAGAGACATGTGGTGATAGATAGCAAGCTTCAGGTAAATTGCATTGGAGTTTCAGTTGAGAATTGAGATTCCCAAACACCGAAGACCTGAAGTGAATCTAGACTGCCAAATCCAGAGGGACACGTGGCGACAGATCGTGGACTCTGGAGAAATATATTCGAGAGTTTTCGGTCGAGATTTGAGACTCCCGAAGTCCGGAGAGCCAGAGATTCGAAGTAAATCTCAACCGTCTGATCATCCAAAGTATATCTCAGTCTTCAGATCATCCGAAGTAAATCTCAAGTGTCATATCGTCCGAGATGAATCTAGACCATCTGATCCAGAAGAGACGTGGCGTAGATCAGTGGATTCCAAGTAAAGTCCCGAAGTAGTTCATAGCCATCAAATCAAGAGGACAGGTGGCATAAATCTATAGATTTCGGGTAAAGACCCAAAGGAAGCCTCAACCATCTGATTCAAGTGGACGCGCGGCAGGAATCCACTTACTTCGAGGGGAAGTGAAGTTTGTGATTTGATATCTTAGAAGTCCGGAGACCCGAAGGAAATATCGACTGTTGATCGAGCAAAGGGGGCGTAGGACTGTTGATCTAGTTGAAAGGTCAAACCCCTGAAGCAGAGGCAGAGCTGCTGATTGAAAAGGACCGGTGTCCATAAATCATAAAATCCAGAAGATTGGCGTATGAAAGAAAGGAAAGTTTGAGACTTGAGAATTATGAAGTCTGAAATTCTGAAACAAATCACAGTCGTTGATTTGCAAGAGGTCAGATATGATCTGCATCTTTGAAAGGGATAGATCTAACTCGTTAGTTTAGAGGCACCGTCAATATCGTGAGATCAATGGTCCCATAGCATTGTGGGAATCAGAGATGCGTGAACTTTAAAAATTTGAGGGCAGGCCAGAATCCAAACCATGGTTTTGAAGAAAGGACACGTGGAGGCTCAGGGTGAACTATGGGGTGAAAGGTAGTTTGTATTCAAACCACCCTTGATCACACCCGCAATCACATGGTTATGTGAGGTTATCACCCAAGGTCACCTCAAGGAGGAGCTTATCAGAAAAGGGGCTAGCGCCCAAACTCAAAGATTCCTCAAGCATGAAGGGAAGGTCATGGGTACCATTAGACCTACACCAGGAAGTCAAAAGGGTATGTGTTTTATTACAGAATGAGACCATCAAGGTCTCAAAGAGTCATTTGGCTCTAGAATCAGAGATCCTTGACCCGGAGTTCGGGTTGGTTCCCCGACTTTCCAAATTATAAACCATGGATGGAGAATCTATCCTTTAAGAAAAGCGAAAAACATTTTATTCCCTATCGTGGGTATGTTACAATAGGGGTGGCTGAAAATTGTATTCATCCTTATCTTCATAACACAACTCCAAGTGCTTATGATAATATGTATCACACCCCATAGAAAATGGTTGTGATTTTCCATGACAAGGTTGTAATAAATCATCCCTAGGTGGTTGAAACAAATATGTGAACATATCCTCTTCATGTTGCCAAACATATGCACCATTTTCATACATATATGGTTGTTTTAAAGGAAACAATTATGCATTCTTGACTCTAAGGTTATCATTAATATCATAAATGGGATCCCCATCAAAATGAAATAAACTTATATCAAATCTACGTCTTCCAATACATATAAAATCATCAATATTTTCAATCTCATAGTCAGCATGTTCTTCATCAAATGAAAAATTTACCAAATCTGAGGGTTCCTTGGAAAACTATTTATTTTTCAAATTATTGAAAGATGCATCACAAAATTCAAGAACTTTAAAAGGATTGCAACTAATAAAACCTTGTCTTCATGCGGAGGAATAATGGAAACTTGGATGCCCTCACATTTATTAAATTGAAAAGTAAATACATTCTTAAATTGATCGTCACTTGAAAATTTTTCTTCAAATTCACTCTTCTCAAAATCATAACAATAAAGATCACTAAATTCATAATTTTGAGAAGATATAGATCTTACCAAGTCTTCATCTTCATGAAGAGGAGTGTTATTTTCAATATGATCTTCTTCATGAACTTGATCCTCAACATGATGTGCTTCATTCAAGTCTTCTTCTTCATTGGATTCATGAAGTATCTCTTGGTCTTCTACATTTACTTGATGAATTTCCTCATGAATCTCTTCTTCATGCTCTTGTTCTTCAAAAAAGTATTCATCATCTTCAATAGGGTTTATAAGAGCTTCTTCTTCTTGTAGGGTTGTCGCAAGATCGTAAAGAGTGTCTTCATACTTCTTAAATATAGGGCCCCAATGTTTGAGGATTTTTTCAATTAAATTTGCAATAGAAGATATGCTCTTTAGATTGCAAGAATGTTTGACCCAATTATTTTGTTTTTCTTCTAAAGAAGTAGAAATATTTTTATTAATACATCCTCATGGCTTTCATTGAGCATTGAAACATACTTCACAAATGATCAAAGATGAGTAATAGCAGAAAGAGCATCACCATCAAACTTTGGAATATTTTTTTCACATTTGAGAGGGAACTTGTTTGGGTATCCTAGCATATCCTTAGTATCAAGGGGAGGATACATTTCATGAACTTCCCATGGTCCTGTATTCCGTTACTTATTATACAACTCGATATGAAGTTTTAAAATAAGAAATAATACCTCATGCCAAACATGTGTGTGTGGATTCGCCAAGGTGAATCTCAAATGCCTTTGTAATTATGCTTGCTTCGCCTTAAAAACATCAAATCTTCACATTTTCATAGGAAAAAAGGATTCTTCTCTCAATGGAGTCACCATATGAACACACTAGGTTAGGCTTTGATGTATACTGATCAAAAGAATGTTGAATTATCGACTTCATAGTTTTCAAGAAGAATGACTCAATTCTCCCCGGTAACAACACCAAAATGTTACCACGAGATCTAGCAGCAAGTGAAAAGCCTTCACAAGGCACTAATAATATTGAAACATGGAATATTTCACCATTGTCATCTAAGCAACAACTTTCATCTTGTTAATGAAGGAATAGTATCCAACAAAAGGGAGGCTTCCCCAATAGCCTCCAAGAATATCTAAGCTAGAATCAAGTCTAGGGCCCCCCTAGGGTGACTACTCACATTACCACCAAGATAAGGATAGGCGAAGTGATAGAGAGGTGGTGGCATAAGACAATTTCCAGATTTAAATTTTTTAGGATTCAAGCCAATGGAGAGGCTCTCTTAGTCAAGTATAGGTTCAAGAGGGTCCCCAAACACTAGAAATAAAGAAAAAGTCTAATGATGTAGTAAAAATTACAATAAATATATGAAATTACAACAATAAAGTAAATGTCTACATCAACAAAGAAATTATTACAGCAATGAAAGAATGGCTTCCAACAGTATAAAGAATATTTCAGCAGTAAAATAGGTGATTTTCAGTAGTAGTAAAATTGATGATTTTTAGCTGGTAAAATAAGTTATTGCAGCGGTATAAATAATAGCCCTTTAATCATGAAATGATCTATTAAATAAGAAGGTTAAATACTAGGTTAAATTAGGGCTTTAATTGCCAACAAAATACAGAAAGTTAAACAATAGATATTATCCCTTAAACCCTAGACATTTTGACTTAAATGGTTGTCATAACACTTTAAAAAATTAAATTATGGTTTCAGAAACGTAGTTTAGGTCAATATTATACCTAAACACCCTAGACATCTTGGTTTTTATGGATGGAAATGAAATTTTCAAAACATAAACCCTAAACTTAACCCTAAAATAATAAAATCATGTTGTAATGATTGACTATTTTCTGAAAATAAGACTAGTGCCTACTATTTTTGGCATATGGACTCAAATGGAGATTCTTCTTGAGGAGAATGAAGTGGATTATTTTAGGGTGAGTCATAAATGTTGTCCACTACTAACCCTCGGAAATCCTCCTAAAATATTAAGGGATGATTCAAGGGAAGATGTCTCCACTAGATAACCTTTCAAGAATTTTGAGAAGAAGTACTATTTGTTCAAGAATGATCCTAGAGAATGAAGAACCACCACTAGAAAAACATCAATATAAAAATGAATCCATAAACATAACTATAAGATGAAAAGAAAACACTTACTCAAAACATCTTTCATCCATCAAAACCCTAATTTTCATGTCATCCAAGTAGTAGTAGTAGATCCACAAACATAGCTCCAAAAAAAGTCACCCTAGTTAACCATCCAATGCATTCTTCATGAGAGAGAACAAGTAGAAGTAGACAAGTGATAAATCTCCACAAGTAGCAATAATTTACAAAATGGTAAATGTCTCTTTTTGTATGAAACATCTAGCACAAAAAGTGAAAATTTTCCATGAAAGGGTGCAATCTTTCATCTCAAGAGGTGCCTCGTCTTCCAAAGGGTGGACGTATGATCAAAAGGTGCTCAGAATCCCCAAAACGTCACATCAAGGTGCCCCTTTCCTCCAAGGGGTGTAAATTATCATCAAAAGGTGTCATACCTTCATCAAGAAGACCCAAATGTCACACCAAGGTGCCCCAAACATCACATCAAGGTGCCCCATCATCGAAAGGTGCAACATCCCATCATCAAATTGAAATGTCCCATCATCAAAGTGAAATGTCCCATCATCAAAGGGTGTTATCATATATGGAAAGGTGCCACATCATCTCTTCAATGTCATCAATAAAGGGTCTAATGTCCTCCATAGAAGATGCAACATCCTATCAAGTCATCATCATCATGCATGTAACATCCCATTATCAAGAAGCTCAATATCACACCCATGTGTGTTAGGGTGTCTTGTGGAGTCATGTGATAAAAATCCCCAATATCCTCCTAAGAGTTCCAAACAACCTTCCTCAAGTGGTGGGGAGGGCCTCCATGAAAGTGGGGTAGTATCCCCTCAACATCCTCCAAAGGTTCCAAGTGTCAACCAAGCATGTGGTTATGTGCAACCATCATCTGAGAGGGGATCATGCGGTCCAAATGCATCATGAATACCGGAGACAAGGTACACAATCCAAGCACAACATATAAAGTGAGTCATGTTAATACCAAAGTCATTAGATAGATCTTACAAAATGTCCTCTTCAAACTTTACACTAGATTACAAAATTATACAATTTGTCAAGTTTGGTATGGGAGGATCATTATTACCCCCTATTATGTGTGCCATTACCCATACCAAGAGGTATGTCTCAAGGAACCCATCGAGGAGTATGTGAAATGGTAGTGGTATGGATTGGGGTTTACTTCATAGGGTGGATGTCATTAACATGCAAGGTCATGTGTAAGTGTCATCCTCACGAGCACCTTTATAGAGGGAGCACTTAGGCAATGAGGTACCCTTTCCTCAACACTATGTCTTTCCAAACCCTTGTTTGTCATTTTCTTTATAGTTTTAACATTCTATGGATTTTGACATTTGATTTTCTAAATCCTTTTGTAAGATATGCATTCATTGCATAGAACTTGGGGTTATGGCATCTCAGCGAAGGGGTAGAGCTCATGCTTCTTTCTTGGTTTTTCAATACTTTGATTTTCTTATTTGTTTCTTTGCCTTGCATTTTGAATTAAGGATTTTTCTCTTTCTATTTTCTATATAGTTGTGTAAACCTCAAACTTTCAAGCCACTTCTTCTCATGGGATTCTAAAACATAGACCTCTTTGTGATACATACAACAACCAACCCAAAGGAAAGGACAACAAATAGGTGATGGGTAAAATATGTTAAAAGTAGTTCCTTTCTATTCAATTGAATCAAAGGCAACTTTCCAATACATATAAACAATCATAATAATATGATTGTGTGATAACTTATATCAACCATCTAAAACAAACAGTAGAGTCATCGTAAACTAGCCATAAACCTTACAAAAACATGATATCCAAAAAAACAATCAATCACCCTGAAGGGCATTATACAACATTTTTCAAAGTCTTGCATGAGGACAAAAAGGAATACAACTCCCCTGGATTAGAAAATTTAGAAAAAATAAAACTAAGCTTGAACTAATGACAGAGTCCCCCAATAACTCCTCAAAACTTAACAATCCAAGTTGCTCTCCAAGTGCTTTCTTTGACAACCGATTTGCAACTTCATTGAACTGCCTATGGATTTGGAATCTATTAACCTAGTTGAATTTATGTTTGATATCCAAAATCATATTTTTTCAGGTTTCCAAAATCATTACATTCAACTGGGATTTTCCAGAAAACTATTCCAAAAAAACTTTAGAATCACGAACCACCGTCATCTCAGTTATACCTCTGGAAAGAGAAAATTTTAAAAGGCCCCAAAGAGATAAAATTTTCTCTCTCATATTTGTCCCAGATATTACAGCCATCTTCAGTTTAAAGTGATAAGAACCACTCAAATTCAGGAGCATGCCATCTCCACAAACTTTCTGCACTTCTGCACCGTCAAAAAATCTTAAAGGCCTATTATCAAAATATATAGGGCTTAACATAAAACTGAAATTCTCATCCAATGTGGGGCTAGGAAATTCTTTAATAGGAGAAACAATCTGGGAGAAAAGATCCAAATCATTCCTGGGATAATTTTCCAACAGGATTTTATTCATGTACTTCCAAATTCCCCACAACACATAGAAAGGAATCTCCCTTAACAATGTCTTTGTTAAAATCCAGGAGTGCAGATTGTCTTTTAATGTGGGAAGATTACAATTACCATAAATCTTTAGTTGTGAACATACTTCATTCCAAATAAGAGTTGTAATCCTACAGTTAACAAATATATGCTCTATTGTTTCCTCGTTTTCCAAACAGAGTGTGCACATCGAAGGTCATGTCCCCCCACACAGCTTAATGTTTTCTCCAATGAGAATTTTGTTCATCAAACAAAGCCAAACGAAAAGGATTAATCTACTTGGAATTTTTATCCTCCAAAGAGCCGAGTGTTAGCGACATTTCTTGTTCTAGGCACAAAAGTATTCGGGTCTGCAAGTTGCACGAGAAGCGCCCGAGCGCAACATGGAAAAAATCTCGTTTTGAGGCTTCCAATCAAGCGGGCGGGTGGAATTACGATGTCAGCAGCTCGGATCCATCCATAAGAGCAGATCAACGGTCATCGGAATATTGGGGCTAGCAAGTTGACCGATGTATAACGTCAAAGAAAGCGGCTTTATGCTGAGACTGAATCTAGGTCGTCCAATCCTGCGACACATAGTGCGAGATCTAGTCGGCATATCGGCAGTCGGGAGTTCGAAGGGTGAAAGTCCCTCATCATCTCACATACCGAAACCCCAAACCCCGGAGTGCCGAAAGTGCCCAAAGGCGGGCCCACAGTATCGCGAAGCAACCTCAGTCATTCATCCACAGGAGACACCTGGCGCACGATTAGGCTCCTCGCCTTTTCACCCATCGCGACTTCGAAATACAAAAGAATAGCCTGTCATATTCCCGATGCGCGAGGTGTCGTGAGCGTCCAGGACCCGGGCCCGCAGCATCACCAAGTAAGTTCAGGGCTGTCAGATCTGAGAGGGACGCGTGGCGCCCAATTAGGCCATCTCGGCATTTCTCTCATCGCAGATATGAATAAGCAAGGATTAACTCCTTCCATTTGCAAACGCCGAAAGCATTTTGGGAATAGACATAGGGTCGCAGCCTGTGGTCACTTGGGAAAGAAAGGAGACGTGAAAAGGGGGCCAAAGGCGTCGAGACTAGTTGTTGAAAGGATCATCGTGATCTCCATGCGCCATCTGATCCAACCTTGATCCTGGTTTTCGCCTCGAGTAAATGAAGACGAGAAGGGGTGGTTTAAACCTCTCCTTAGGCATTAAGTGCAAAGTATGGATAATCTGGCAGGCGGTCTGCTCGAGAAGGTCCTGTGTACCCATTTTTCTAAAGAAGCCATGTCGAGTCTTCGACCAGCCGGAGGAAGTCTGCACACGCTAGCCCGGCACTTAATGGCTCATCTACTCCTCCTGTAGAATCCATGCGCAGTTAAGGTGGTGTCTGACAAAGAATACCCGTCCGAATTCGGCTGAAAGGACACCAAGCCGTGGATGACTGAGCACGCCGCTGTTAGGCGAATTTTCTGAGTATATAGACTCAGTCTTTGTATTTTGTAAAGCATCGATGGTAGAGCGAAGCTCCCGGTTGTAAAGCTTTAGCAAACACCCTAGTTCCTGGGTTATGCATCTGTATGTAAGATTTCTTGTTTAATGAAAGGCAAATTCCTTATTTCATCTAGTTTTCATCTCATACTGAGGGAGTTCGTGATCGACTGTTTCGCATGAATTATGGAAATTATGCTATGATAAAGGATTTATTGTGGTATTATTTTTTTCTCCGGTTTTCTGTGTTTGAATGTAAGAAGATCTTGCATTTAGATGTCTTCTTCTACAGTCTGTTAGGAACCTGATGTTTACAACAGACTTTAGCATCTCTCTGATATAAGTCTTCCCCCTACTCACCCTTACTACAACTCACTGTCTGAAGTTATCTAAGACCTTACTTGCCCATGCATGCTTGGCCTAGTTTCAGAGTTGGAACCACATCGTTCTGAGTTAACTTCCATTTGATCACCCCATTAAACAAATCGTGACATAAACTGATGGGCGTCGGGCTCTACTCCTACTGCAATCCAGGGTTGACTTCCGTCGCCAACATTTCTGGCGCCGTTGCCAGGGACAAAGTTGAAGATTTTCCTTGGGAAGAACGACATTGAGCCTCTGATTCTGAAGGTGCATCAGACATCAGAGCCCTTAAAGATTGCTACTGTGCACCTGGCGACTCCACTGTGGTGACTCCATTGTTTCCACATCACTGTTTCAGCTGTGACTATTGTTAGCACACCTGAAAGTTGACCCTAAGGAGCTTTCTCGAGAAGGTTTCAGTAGCTGCTTTCTCAGCCTGAGAAGCTTCCAGGGGTAACGACAATGTTAAGATCTGGCTTTTGATGGTGAACAAGGACCAAGCATATTTGAAGTTGCGCATCTTTCACCTGGCGACTCCATGATTCGAGGATCGATTGGTGACTCCACTATTTCGATATGGAGAAAATTATGGCTCAAAGGTTTTCTTTCTGTGACTTTTCCCAGATAGTTGGTTTTCCTAATGCACTTCCTGATAAAGACCAATCGGAAGATTTCCTCCCTGAATTTCATGCAACAAGTTGAGAGGAACCAGCTGAGAATTTACTGGACTTCCATGAGGCTATTCACCGACATAATATCATGCATGAAGATGTCCAGATTAAGCTCTTCAGGTATTCATTGAAGGGAGCTTCTCTTGAATGGTGTCAGTCTCTTCCCGCTGCAAGCATCCTCTCTTTAATAGGTTTTCATACAGCTTTCAATTCATTTTGTAAAGACTACTATCCAGTTGATCGTTTGTTCAAAAACTGTTGTGAGGAGTTTTCTTTGCTTCATGAAGCCTCTGCTGGCCCTGAAGACCATGTCCATGATAAAGCCTTTACTGTGGAGGAAAGAATTTTCCATGAAAAAATAGAGGTGTTGAATGATATTAATTGTGTTAGCCCTAGAACGGAAGCATCTGACATTATTTCAGATGCACCTGTTCTTTTAGATGTTCATAATGATCAACATGCCTCTTGTAGAAATTGTGAGTTTATGGAGAAAATGTGGTCTATAGTAGATGGCTCACCTGGGTATCGGGTTGAAGCAGGTGCTCCTAGCAACTCTGCTCATGATGACGAAGACCCTCTCTTTTTAAAAGAGGGGTTAGTTGTGGAAGAAGATTCTTCTCTTTTCCCCCATGGGGTTTCTCATGATATATTTTTACCTGGGATTCAAGAGAAAAGGATTATGTATAAGCAGCCAGAAGTAGCAGGTCCCACTGTCCCTGAAACGGAAATTTTTTACGGGATCACTGTTTTGGAGGAGGGTCATATCAATGAAGGACAACTCCTTTTTGATGTATATTATAGTGATGATGAGAATCAAGCTTATCCTACATTTGATCACTATAAAGATACTGAAGAGCCAGTCAACAAGCAGAACCACCCCATGGTCCCTATTTATGATGAATACGAATATGACCCAGGGGAGAGCCAAGAAGAGGAAAAGAAACCAGAGGAACAGCTGAGCACATATTTCATTCCAGAGCCAGTCAGCGAGCAGCTACCGCCTGAGATTAGTGACCTACATCAATTGTCCACACACCTGTGCTTATCAAAGATATTCAACCACATGTGAGCAACTATGTAGCAAAGGAGGTTGCTTTTCACCAATTTTCCGAAATTCGCCACTCATTCTATGACCCTGTCGGCGAATACATGGAGTGGCATGTCCTTTATGCCTTGGAGCCACCCTATTCCATATCAACTTCACCCTGTGAGAAGAAGTTGAAG
>ML783880.1:366157-382356 GCA_009831015.1 Picea engelmannii | reverse complement strand
AAATTCGCCACTCATTCTATGACCCTGTCGGCGAATACATGGAGTGGCATGTCCTTTATGCCTTGGAGCCACCCTATTCCATATCAACTTCACCCTGTGAGAAGAAGTTGAAGAGTGTAGCCATTCTATTGTCACGGTTACACCATCTGCTGGTGATCATCGACAGAAAGAAAGAGCTTCCCTTCAGGAAGTTGCTTGATTAGCTATGGTGGAAGTCTGCTTTCACCTAGCCCCATGTAAAGTGTTTTATTAGTTTAGGATTGTATATAAATAAGCTCCTTTGAGCATGTATTTTTATTTTGTTGCTTTTATTTTTCGGCTTGTATTTTCAGCAGCGAGATGTTTTGAGCCTGACTCCATAGCCCAACAGCAAGGCACTGAATCTTCGGAATGAGTTCTTAGAGCATCGCAGGGACAAATCTATCCCCTATGGAGCCTAATGTTAGCAACATTTCTTGTTCTAGGCACAAAAGTATTCGGGTCTGCAAGTCGCACGAGAAGCGCCCGAGCACAGCATAGAAAAAATCTCGTTTTGAGGCTTCCAATCAAGCAAGCGGGTGGAATTACGATGTCAGCAGCCTGGATCCATCCATAAGAGCAGATCAACGGTCATCGGAATATCGGGGCTAGCAAGTTGACCGATGTATAACGTCAAAGAAAGTGGCTTTATGTGAGACTGAATATGGGTCGTCTGATCCCGCGACACATAGTGCGAGATCTAGTCGGCATATCGACAGTCGGGAGTTCGAAGGGTGAAAGTCCCTCATCATCTCACATACCGAAACCCCGAACCCCGAAGTGCCAAAAGTGACCAGAGGCGGGCCCGCAGTATCGCGAAGCAGCCTCAGTCGTTCATCCATAGGAGACACCTGGCACGCGATTAGGCTCCTCGCCTTTTCGCCCATCGCGACTTCGAAATACAAAAGAAAAGCCTGTCATATTCCTGATGCGCGAGGTGTCGGGTGCATCCAAGACCTGGGCCCGCAGCATCACCAAGTAAGTTCAGGGCCATCAGATCTGAGAGGGACGTGTGGCGCCCAATTAGGCCATCTCAGCATTTCACTCATTGCAGATATGAATAAGCAAGGATTAACTCCTTCCATTTGCGAACACCGAAAGCGTTTTGGGAATAGACACAGGGTCGCAGCCCGTGGTCACTTGGGAAAGAAAGGAGCCATGAAAAAGGGGCCAAAGGCATCGAGTCTAGTTGCTAAAAGGATCATCGTGATCTCCATGTGCCATCTGATCTGACCTTGATCCTGGTTTTCGCCTGGAGTAAATGAAGACGAGACGGGGTGGTTGAAACCTCTCCTCAGGCATTAAGTGAAAAGTATGGATAATCTGGCAGGCGGTCTGCTCGAGAGGGTCCTGTGTACCCATTTTTCTAAAGAAGCCATGCCGAGTCTTCGACCAGCCGGAGGAAGTCTGCACACACTAGCCCGGCACTTAATGGCTCAGCTACTCCTCCTGTAGGAGCCATGCACAGTTAAGGTCGCATCTGACAAAGAATACCCGTTCGAATTCGGCTGAAAGGACACCAAGCCGTGTATGACTAAGCACACCGCTGTTAGGTGAATTTTCTGAGTATATAGACTCAGTCTTTGTATTTTGTAAAGCATCGATGGTAGAGCGAAGCTCCCGGTTGTAAAGTTTTAGAAAACACCCTAGTTCTTGGGTTATGCATCTGTATGTAAGATTTTTTGTTTAATGAAAGGAAGATTCCTTATTTCATCTAGTTTTCATCTCATACTGAGGGAGTTCGTGATCGACTGATTCGCACAAATTATGGCAATTATGCTGTGATAAAGGATTTATTGTGGCATTATTGTTTTCTCCGGTTTTCTGCATTTGAATGTAAGAAGATCTTGCATTTAGATGTCTTCTTCTACTGTCTGTTAGGAACCTGATGTTTACGACAAACTTTAGCATCTCTCTGATATAATTCTTCCCCCTACTCACCCTTACTACAACTCACTGTCTGAAGTTATCTAAGACCTTACTTGCCCATGCATGCTTGGCCTAGTTTCGGAGTTAGAACCACATCGTTGTGAGTTAACTTCGATTTGATCACCCCATTAAACAAATCATGACATAAATTGATGGGCGTCGGGCTCTGCTCCTGCTGCAATCCAGGGGTGACTTCCATCGCCAACACCGAGTACCACCATTCCTTATCAACAATCATTTTTTTTCCAACAATTGCTTCATATGTTGATTTTGTTGTCACCTTTCCTGTAACATGGTTCCAGAACCAACAAATATTGTCCTCTCCCTCTCTAAGCCTTATTCCATTTCTATGAAGGCCCAAAATAAATGTGTTCCATTCAACTACAAGACTGTTAGACAAACCAAGATATTTAGAAGAGAGACAGTCAAGTGTACCTCATGTATTCAAATCATAAGCGCTACTAATGTGAGCTAAGGATAAAATGTTGAAATTATTCAAATGACAGATTAGTTCTTCAGAAATATTATAAAAATATCCTCCTCCGATGAAAGGATCTTGTCCTATAAGAGTTATGGTCCCATTCCCAACATTCCAAATGATTCAAAGTTTTAACAAGGGTAAAAATTCCATAAATCACCTCCATACAGTTGAGGTTGATGTGTATTTAGGTTTTGGAGTTCTTAACCAAAATGACACATCCAACACTTTTAAATAATTATTTTTTATCACCCCGCTCCAGATTCCACATCCAAACAAAACTCTCCAAAGACTTTTCAATGTTAAATCTCTAGCAAACCAGAATATGTTTCTAACTCCCTAACCCCCCAATTCTTTAGGCTGAGAGATTTGCTCCCAATTTACCAAATGGAAACTGTTCTTTTCCTTAGCTCCTAACCAAATAAAATGAAACATAACTTGCCTAATTTTATGAAGGATTTTATGTGGCACTTTTACCAGGCTCAACCAATAAACCGAAATGTTTTGTAGAACGGATTTTAACATGACCAACCTTCATCCCAATGAGATCCAACGAAAGAGTCAATTCCCAATTCGCTTATCAAATTTTTGCATAAGCCATAACAATTCTAAAGCTTTATAATCATTTGGTTTCAAGAAAAAACCAAGATATTTCATACCATGATCCAAGTTTGCAGAGTGTATATCAAATAAATCAACAATTTCCTTCAATAATTCCTCTTCAATACAATTGTACAGAAAACAAAACTTTTGGCAGTTTACTTAAATTCTTGAGGCTAAACAAAACATGGATAAGAGTTGTTTCAACTTAATCCAATCCCCTAAGGAAACCTTACCCAGAATCACCACATCATCTACAAAAAACAGATGAGTAATTGAAATTCATTTTGTAATTTTTATACAAAAAAAATGACATTTTTCTTGATCCCTCCTCAGCATCCTATTAAAACCTTCCACCATAAGAAGAAACAATAGCGGAGAAAGATGGTATCCTTGCCTCAAACCCCTTATGGCCTTTAAAAAAACCTGTTGGGGAACCATTAACCAACACGGCATAATTTTCACTAGTGACGCATCCCATAATCCACTATGCCACTTCCAATTTAAGCCCGATTTGAATCAACAACAATCTCAAATATGACCAACTAACTTTGTCATAGGATTTTTTCAAGTCTAATTTCAGAAAAAGTGCTTTCATCATTTTTTACTTAACTGAATGCAAGCACTCCTAGGATAATCCTACAGCATCAAAGATTAGTTTGTCTTTTAAAAAACTAAATTGTTCTTCTGAAATGAATAAGGCCAATTCATCTGTCAACCTAATTGCAATAATATTTGATATTACTTTATAATAAAAAATACACAAAGCAATTGGTCAAAATTCATTGAAAGACATCGAACTTGAATCCTTAGGGATTAAAGCCAAAAATGTAGCATTCAAAGCTCCACTGACCATACTTGATATCCTGGATTCTTCTACCAATAGAAGGAGATATCGACCCATAATGTCAAAAAAAATGGTGGAAAATTTCCTTTGTCCACCCATCAGGCCCGGGACATTTGTCCCTAGCCATTTGTGCCATCATTTTCTCCACTTCCTATAGTGTGAAAATCCTCCCTAGCTCCTCACTTTCCTCGTCCAAAAAGAACCTTGGCACCTCCTTTACCACTTGCATATGTTCTTAAATGTCTTCTTTCTCCTTAGCCTTATAAAGATTATGGAAGAAATTTAAAGTAGATTCCTCTATATCTGATAGAGAGGTTTCACTCTCTCCTTCTAAATTCTTTATTTCCCAAATTGTATTTATAACCCTGCGTTATTCTGTGAATTTGTGAAAAATGTTGGTATTTTTGTCACCGCTCTATAACCATATTGTTAGAATTTGATGGATGTGCTCATTTTACCATAGACAATATCACTAATGTCACCCAACCATAGGCCAAAGCTACCCTCCGAGCACCTTAATCTTGACAAAGAATCACTCCGGAAGCAAACCCTAGGCTATATGGCCAAACAAAGGGTAGCACACCTTTCTCCAAGGATAGCACACCAAACAAGAGCTGATCAGATAGTCCAAACCATAACCAAGAGATAGTCCAAACCAAAACGTAATCTGCTAGTTGCAACAGCTGCAATGGCAACTTCTCCTCTAAACTTGCGCACAAATTGGTTGACTACAGTGCACACAAGTGAGCTCTACAGTTCTGAGAATGCCTGCTAGAATGAAGACTAGCCTCTTGTATTTATACTAATTCTGGCTAAGTGCCTGGGCCGAATTCTCATTCTGGGTGCCTATTTACTTAGTATATAATATTTCTTCTGGCTGACTTCTTCTCTTGGAGGCTAATAACCTAATAAAAATTATCCTCTTGAGTCTACTTGTCTTCTAGGGTTATTAGCCAACTCATTAGGGTTTCTTCTTTCTTCTCGGAATATTCTATTCTCGTTAGGTTTACACGCGGAGGTAAATACCTCCCGCAGTTACCATAATATCAACACTCCCTCCTAGCTAGGGAGGTATTACAGGTAATGGTCTTGAACACAAACATACCATTCACCTGGTAGCATCAACATAGTTGTATAGACTAGATCATGAGCACCATCATCACCATCAGTTCCATTAGCTGCATCATCTCTCGAAACCATACTCCATCTGAGTAATTAGACATGATGTTGGATAAGTCACTCACTCCACAGAGTGACACAAGAGCCATTATTCTAATCCAAACATATGTCCTAGAAGAATAAATGTCCTAAACCATTTTTCATCTGGGAAATCTTTGTCCATTGATCATCCATCTAGCTGATAATCATTTCCAACACTATTGATAGTATTCAAGGCAATCAGAACAATATCATTCAATAGAAAACAATTGTGTCTATCCATAGTAGTACACAACTACAATCCAGTGGTACACTACCACACCAAGTAGCACACGGGTACTTGATCAGTGAAGTATAGTCACAAACAGTGGAACACATCCACCACACTAGTATACATCTACTTTATAGAGACATACAGTCTTCATAACAATCATCTGATATCAACCTGCACAGAAACAATGTTATGATATAAATTGAATCATCTAGGCCATTCTTCCACTCACATCTGTGAGATCTGGAAGAGCATCTGCCCTCAGAAGGTTAAACATCAATGATGAGCTATCTGGACTATTCTTCTCAAGAAAGGAAGAATAATTATCTTGATTTTCGAGCCTAGATCATTCCCCACCCTGGGACATTCCTCCGACACTAAACAAAGTGTAACCTAGAGAGAATGATTCTTCCCTAAGGAATGTCTGTCCTGATTGTTGAACCTGGAGCATTCACCTATCTGGGCCATTCCTCCGGCACTAAACAAGGTGCAACCCAGAGATAATGAATCTTCCCTAGGGAATGACTATCCAGACCATTTCCTAAGGAAATCATTGTCCTGCACCAACCTCCAAAATGGACCATTCTTCGAAACTTCTCACAACTGTGAGATTCAAAAGAATGACTATTCGGCAAGGCGGACCAATATTCTTGATTAACCATCAAGAAGAGAGACTGTCCTAGACCATTCCCCATGTTAACCACAATGGGAAATCACTGTCTATGGTACATCAACAATCCATTGAACCATTTTCATTACAAAAATGATCATTCGATCTGGACCATTTTCCGAACTGGAAAATGCATGTCCATCAGAAATCTCAAACCACTTTCCAAACTGGAAAGGAACTACTCATCCTAGACCATTTTTCGAACTAAAAAATGACTGTCCATAAATCAATAACACATCAGTTCTCCCTCCCAACATGGGATTCATCTCTTCCTTTTTCAATAGGGAAGTCGTCTCCACGAGCTCCAGCTTGAGTACGCAAACTCTTTCATCTTGGACAGAAGCTTTACCAAAATGTTTTCTTATCTGCTCATCTGTGGAGATATATATATATATTAGAGAACCACTTCTCTTTTCTAGAATTCATCATGGAGAATGTAATGCTTGATCTCAAAGTACTTTGGTCTTTCTGGAACATTGGTTTTCTCTGAAGGCTTCATATAGCTCTAATCAATATAGTGTGTCATTATTGGATTCATCTTTTGTTCCCCATTAGCTCATAACATCGTGGCAAGGCTCAAACTGGAACATATCCATGTGGAACTTCTTCTATCATCATGAGATCTTTGTCATGGATTGGCAATCCATCATCCTGATCTTCTGAGTAATCATTATGATACAATATCTCTATTATAGAAAGTCTTCACTACACTTATGTTGTGCATTGGAGGTTCTCCACCAAGTTGTATTCTTCCATCTGCATACAAGGGTCTCTTTCTAGTATACCTCAAAGCATTGAGGTTTCTCTACATATGCTCTTTGGTCAATTATTCTGGAGAAAAGTCTTTGGTCAATTCCAACCTATGGATATTGTGGACGATATAATGGCTCATGTAGAGATATATCTGGTTTACTAGAACAAGTAATCATCATAGTCTTCTCCCTCCATCTGGGATAACCTCTAGTTTTGGATCTCACAATGCTTACATTCATAAGTCTTTCATACATTGTTCTTCATCACAACTTTCGGTACCTCTGCTTGATTTCTTTTAGTGAGCTCATATCAGGCTAGTAATCTTGTGATTCTTGATACAATGACTGGTTGTTCTGGATTTTCTTTTTTCTTGGAAACTTCATGTTCTTCCTCATGTTTCTCTTTAAATCTTGGGTCCATGGAGTTTTCTATAGATTCCATGCTCTAAAGATTCTAGCTTCTTCCTTTCATAGTAGGATCATGGATGTGGATGGATAACCATGGATGCTTTAAGGCTTCTTTTTGAAGAAGACTTCTTCTAAGGTCAAACTGAACATGTACTGCTTTTCATGGCTGCTACCATGGATATATACTTTATCATATTTAATGGATCATAGGAATACCTCCCTCCTAATCCTTTCTTCATGTATGAATGCATTCTCTTATTTTGGTAATATATAATCGACTCCCTCCATCTAGGAGATTCCATGCTTCCATCTGCATACTTATTTCCTTCTGCAAAGTGTTACAAATCTTTTTCCAGTTTCCTCTCGATTGTTGACTTCTTTATGTCTTTACTTCTTCTAGGTTTCTTTCTGATTTCGGCTTATCTTGCAGCTTGTCTTATAGTCATACTGATAGCAATCCTTATCTTATTGTTCTTCCATAAGCATAGTTTCTCTTTGAACATATTATCTTCTAAAAAATAGATATGCAAGATATGTACCGAAAACATGGTATGTACAAGAACTATGAAGAGTATTGTTACCTTGTCTTAGAAGAAGAAGTTTGTTTTGTCCTGCTTGGTTTTCTTTAAGGGTTCCTTTTCTTTGGCAACCGATGCTTCGTGTGTTTCCTTCCTTTTCTTTAACTCGGGAAAATGATTCTTGTAGTGAACATACTTTTGACAATTGAAGCATTGTATCCTTGACATATCTTTCTCCTTATTTGTTTTCTTCTTGGAGCCAAACTTCTTTTTGTTCCTGAAATCCTTAAACCTTGTTGTGAAGGCTTGATCATCGTACTTATTTTGGGGTTTATATTTTTCACTGATATTTAATTCTTCTTGAGCACAACAAGTCCAAAGTTATTCAAATGTAGGATACTCCTTCCTTGTGTTCATGCTTGCGGAAAATGCACCCCACGTCTTGGGAAGACCATTGAGTACTATGTTTACCAATTCCTTCTCTGAAATGATATCTTCAATAGCTTGTAGTTGATCTCTTAACTGAGTTGTTTTCACAAAGTATGATGTTATGATGTCATCATCATCCATCTTCATGTCACGGATCTCATTCTTCAGACTCATTACTTGTCCAATGTTTCTGACTGAGAAGAGGTTTGTTAGGGCATAGTACATCTTCTTCGATGAGTCAAGATGGGAGATGTAGGGTATCAAGTGCTCTTTTATAGAGTCCATTATGATACTCATGGCATTGATATCACCGTCTTTGAACTTCTCCATAACTGCAACGTTCTACAGTTCCTTCTCTTTTCCTTCTTCAAACTTTGGTTCCATGATATTTCCTTTCACGATATCCAACACTTTATTCTTGGCAAGGATGAGGTCAATCCTTGTCTTCCACACTCTAAAGTTAGAAGCTCCATATAACCTTTTTTCTGACTTCATAGAGTAATTCATGGTTGGTTTGACTTGGTCAACCCTAGATTTGACCAAAAACTCAAACTTGACGTCTTGGCTTGTTGAGAGTACCAGGAAATGTGCTAGGCTAGGGCGCATTAGTTTATCTAGAAATTAGGTCAATCCATTCACTTAAGGTGCCTCAATGAGAGGGTTATGGTTTCTGCAACTGCACCTGCTAGCAACCCTAGCGGCAGTGCTTTGGTGACTACTCCTACTAGAAACCATAGCGGCAGTTCTTCAACAAGCTTAATATCCTTATGGCTATGATCCCTTCTAGTGGTTAGAATGGATGAAGGAGGTGTGGGCCCATAACCTGTTAGAATATGATGGATGTGCTCATTTTACCATAAAAAATATCACTATTGTCACCCAACCGTAGGTCGAAGCCACCCTCCGAGCACCTTAACCTTGACAAAGAATCACTCCGAAAGAAAACCCTAGGCTATATGGCCAAACAAAGGGTAGCGCACCTTTCTCCAAGGATAGCACACGAAACAAGAGATGATCAGATAGTCCAAACCATAACCAAGATATAGTCCAAGCCAAAACATAATATGCTAGTTGCAGCAGCTGTAACGGCAGCTTCTCCTCCAAACTTGCACACAAACTGGCTAACTTAAGTGCACACAAGTGAGCTCTGCAGTCCTGAGAATTCCTGCTAGAATGAAGACCGGCCTCCTATATTTATACTAATTCTGGCTAAGTGTCTGGGCCGACTTATCATTCTGGGTGCCTATTTACTTAGTATATAATATTTCTTCTAGCTGACTTCTTCTCTTGGAGGCTAATAACCTAATACAAATTATCCTCGAGTCGACTTGTCTTCTAAGGTTATTAGCCAACTCATTAGGGTTTCTTCTTGCTTCCCGAAATATTCTATTCTCGTTAGGTTTACACGTGGAGGTAAATACCTCCCACAGCTACCATAATATAAACACATATAGCCTTGCTTTTGAGGCACCAAGCCTCCTCCTCAAGCCTAAGGATCTAATTCTTGTGTAATTCATATGAAGAGATAAGAGATTTTTCTTCTCTGGAAAAAAGTTGGGAAGGACAACTGAAATAAATGTCCTCAATTTTATGTTCCAAATCACTAATTCAGCCTTTAACTTCAATCTTTTTTCTTTTTCCCATTTTATAACATCTTCTTTTAAACCTTTTAATTGGCAACAAGGGTGTTCATTACTGAAGTTTCCTGCTAGTCCTCCATATCCCTCCATTTATACCTCACAAGCAAATTAAAATATGGTTCCAATAACCAAGCATGATTGAACTTGAAAGGTGTTTTATGTTTGTTGACATTGCCAACAATTTTTAAACACACACGATTGTGATCCTTAAAATTTGCATTGAGAACCCGAGATCTAAACCTGCAAACTTCTTCGAGAAGATTTTCTACCACTAGAAATCTATCCAAATGTTTGGAAATACCTTTAGAAACCAAACACCCATTCCTCCAAGTAGGTTTGACCTGACAGGGCAGAACATCCACCAGACCTTCTCTAGTAAACAACTGAGAGAAAATGACGCAAAGCCGCGTGCTACCTCCCCGACAACTCCTCGCCCGCTCACAGGATCGATCAAAATAAATCCACTTTTGCTGAGCCGAATTAGCTCTTTAGATCCCCTGCTGGAATCCTCTGCTAAAACCCAATCCACAGGTCCTTTAACTTCCTTCACGGCCTTCTTCACTTTACCATGACTTTTCCCCGACTCAATATCGGGGTTCGGGGTTTCGTGCTTCCAGTTGTCGAGAGTCACTGTCCTCTCGATTTCTCGATCACCGATGGGACAATTTGTCGACGCGCCCAATTTCCTCAGCCCCTCCTATCTGTGTTGCTAGTCCATGTGACCTGCCTTCATATGACCACAGTCATAGGTTCCTATCGGGGTTTCGGGCTTTGCTATGCCAAAATGCCCTTGCTCTTTGGATGCTCGATCCTCCGATTCCCGACACGCTATAATTTCAGCTAGCCCTCCTGGCTCAGCCCCTGGTCCACATGACCACTACCCCGTGACCATAGTCAAACCTCTGCATCGGGGTTTCGGGGTTTGCGATGTCAAAATACATTCGCCCACGGGACTCGCGATTCTTTGAATCCCGACTCTCCGGTTGGCTGACAGCTGGCCTCTCACAATGGCTCTTTCCTTTTCCTCTACTGTGATGACAGTTGGCTCCCACTCATCGGGGTATCACATTTCGCGATTCCAAAGTGCACAAATAACTTGTCACCGGGATCTTCGATATCTCGATGACTCAATCCCCAATATATGACTTCTTGTCGGGACTTTTCCCGATGACGTTGATCGCTGCCACACGTCCTTCCAGATGGACGGTCCCGATTCCTCCGATATTTCGAGACTTTCGATGTCCCAACTCCTTCGTCCTCAGGAACTCCAATTTCCCAATGTCGAATATGTCGACGATCGCTTGATCTCCGCCACGTGTCTCCACCAACGGACGGTCCGGATCCTCCAGTGTTTCGAGACTTATGATGTCCCAATTCTCACGACCTCGAGAATCCTGATTTTTCGAGTGCCGATATCCTGACTCTCTGCGGATCTCCGACACATGTCTTCGCTAACGGACGGCTCTGATCTCATCAGGATTTCAAGACTTGAGGTGCCTCGATTTTCTTGTCCTCGAGAATCCCGATTTCCCGATGACTATTATCCTGATGGCTACGCCTCGTGCAGCTCCTATCCAATCCGACGGCTGACAGGATATATGAGTGAGATCCGACGGCTGACAATCTCCTCCTTCTGTAGGCTCCTCCTGAGCTCCTATGCTTTCTTCCCAGGCTTGGAAGAATTTCAAGTCCTCAAAGACCTCGACCTTTACTTCGCCTCCGCGAACTCCACGACTGTGAGTTCTACTGTGCGTATGAGAACGTTGCCCTTCCTGAGCTTCTGTCTTTGAATCCTCAAAGGATTCTCCCAACTCCTGCACTCCTTGCAAAATCTTCAGATGCACTCGTTGGTGCTATCCATCCTGATCTTTTGCAAACACTCAGACCCCTAAGGGATTTTGTCCCTCTTCTCCCTCAGATGGAGAAATTGACGCCTTCCTGGCTATCCTTCACTCAAGAAACCTCTTGCTGAGCCTTCTGGGTATTCAGTAACCTAGTGAAGACCCCTCAGTGGATTCTTCCTCTACGTTCTAGAACTCAAAGAGTTCTCTTCACTTCTGTGCCTATCTGCACACTTCCTCGACGCCCTCCTGGCAGAGTATCTTCTCCACGGAACGTTCAGCAGTTTTGTCCCTTCTGTGCACCCTTTGCACCTGCTCAATGCCCTCCTGGAAGAGTTCTCAGAATCCTCAGTGATTCTATTCCTCCTTCAAACTCTCAGTAGATTTATTCCTCAAATGCACCGTAGCGCATATGCTCAATGCCCACCTGGCAGAGCTCTACAGAATTCATAGCAGAATTATGTCTGCAAGTGTGTTTCTCCTACACAGCCTTGCCTCCAAGGTATTCAGCAACCTTGAGGTCTTCCTCCTGAGTTTTTGACTCCATTTCTTGTGCCGCAGCACGTCCTTATCTGAACCCGCAGTGTTTAGAAGTGAAACCTCTGTGCACGGCTCTCAGAACCCGTAGCGTTCTGTCACACCCTCCTGGTGTGTGCCTCAAAGACCCTCACCTGAAATCAAACAAACCCTGCAAATGCACAACTACAACATACATTCACAACATGAAAGGAACACTCACAGACATCCATATAACACAGAATGACATGCAGGAAAACTGCTTCTGTTTATATTAACAATGGAAAATGCCTGTATTTACAAGGTGTTCTCAAGCTCTCTCTGACTCTTCTCTTCCAACCATCCTCCTCCCACAAAATGAGATATCAAAATATATTTTACCTAAGGGGCTCATCGAGATCTTCCCTCCAACCTACCTACCCTATTCAATTACATTGAATGGGTTGTCTAGTCCAGAATCAGATCTAGATCTCAGCCATACACACATTAAATGCCTATCTTATCTACAGCTTGCGCAAAGGCATGGATTCTATGGCTCACCAGCCTAGACATTAAATTACATTCAATTCAGATTTTAAATGAGGATTGCGCCTCCCTTCAGCTTTAAATGCACGCGCTCGATGTGGCTGGATGGCTGGCTGGTTGACGTGGAGAGATGCTCCTGCATCAGAAAAACCCTGCCAATGGATCAATTCTAGCTTTCTTGCCCCATACCTACCAGGAATACAAAGTTAGGTTTAGGTCCCCTCCAATAATTAAATCATCATCACTTAAGAAACCATAGTTAGCCAATGGCTTCACTAAGACCATGGCGACAACCCCCTTTCCTCCTTCGGGCTGGTATGACCTCCCGGTCTAGGATCGTTCAATTCATCGAACCGAATGGTTTGTCGAGATCCTAATGGACCCGATTTCAACTTGACACAGGCCCCCTTTGCTTCCTCGGCACCCACTGTGTGGCACCTGTGGACCCTCTCCTTAGCGCTTTTCTAACTTAATGCTAGTGTTGCTAGCCCATGATTCTATACTTCCCCGTTGATGTGACCATGGACTACAATTGTGGGTCAACTCCCTTCACAACCCCGCACTTCAGAACTTTCGCGAACTTCTTTCCTCCTTTCCCTGATTTCCCGAATTGAAGAATTCCCCGGGACCAGATCTACGGTCCACATTCCTCTCACAATCAACGGATGTGATCACTTTGCGAGTTTGGACTTCGCGATTTCTCTTGAATTCCGAATCCACTTTCCCCGACTTGCGAACCAGCGGTGCACTGATCCCTTGCCATGCATCCTACTTTGATGGATGGCTAGGATTACTTTGTTATCTAGTGCTTCGGGTGTCCTATTCCCGACTTCTTTCGAAGGGCTCCTCCTCCAAAATACGTGACTCTCTGCCATGTGCCTTCCAGATCTACGGCCTGGATTTACTTCTCTCTTCGTGACTCACGAAGACTATTGTTTTCTCCCAGTAAAACTTCTGAAGCTCCTGCTCATGAACTTCTCGATATTCTTCCACTTGTCTTTTCCTCGACGATGGATGACTTCTCCATCTTTGAGAATTCAGCAAGTCCTCGACTCCTTTGTACACTTAGCTCAAATTAACCTTTCGAGACTTAGACTATTCTCGAAAATCCTTTCTGCACGCCTTGCAGAAATCTATGCAACTCTCCTGCGACTTTACTCGACTTGAAAACCCCCAAGGTTCCAAGTTCCTTTGCGAGTTTCTCTTGCCCTCCTCGCAGCTTCTCACTCTTATTCCTAAGCTTGCAAGGTGAACTTACAACACCTTAGGCGCACTCCTTGCACTTGTCTCAACTCTTCGAGGGCTTCTTTCTTAGCCTTAGGGAAAGGTTTAAGGCATCTCCTTTCCTTTGTCTGTGCACTTCTTGCAAATCCTTCTTTCACTAGAATGTTCAACAATTTTGGGACTCTCCAACACCTTCAACCATGTTTCTCCTGTGTATGATCACACTAGCTCGATGCCCTCCTGGCAGAGTATTCCAGAGTGTTCAGTAACTCTGGATTGTGCTTATCCCCACACAGTCTTTCTTTTCAAGGAACTTAACCTCCTTGAAATTTCTCGTTGAGTCTATGAATTAACCTGGTGTGCCCTCCTGGCAACTTCTCTTCTGAATCCACTAAGTTCAGATACGCACTCCTTGCGTCGGCTCACATATTTTCCCTAATCTGTCACGCTCTCCTTGCACTTAGCCTAGAGAACCAAACTTAACTCAACACACTCTCGGATAGGAAATTGTATCTCTATCCCTGCAGACGATTTCTAACATTCATCTACAATTCACAAACATGTAAATGGAATCCATTACACAGAAAGATAGAATAGGAAAAACAGTCATTTTCTATTAATGGTGGAATGTAAATTACAATGGTGGAGTCCGAGCTACAACTGAGTCTCGTCTCTCATCAACCTCTCGCCTACCTAACCAACCCAACCCAACCTCTTATTTGCTTACAATACAAATATTTATACAATAGGGGCTCTATGAGCTTCCCTCGCAAGCTAACTGAGTGGTGTCAAAACACCATTCAAAACACCTCTCTAATGGACAGATTACAATGATGGAAATCTGGTCCAAATCGGATGCAGATCCCTTCTGTCCCCAACCTATTAATGGCGACCTTATCTCTAGCTTGTGCGAAAGCACAACTTGGCTTTTCCATCTTGTCTTCAATTAATGCCTGGATCACTCCTTGGATTCTTGAGGAAAAAATGAGAGGGCGGCGCCTCTCCTTCCTTGAATGCACACCATGCGTGTCAATTAGCTAGCGTGTGCTGAGGTGGAGCGATGCTCTTGCATCAGACCACCCGATCACTATACAGGTTGTAGCAGTTTAATAGCTTCACCAAAGAAGGTTTGGAGTTGCATCAATACCTGCAAGGTAAAGGTATTATGTAAAGTTGACTCCTCGTATTTGCATGCATGTCTCACTATATATTCCTCATTTTTTCATTTTGCAAGTTTCTTCCTTCTCTTCCATCCCAGAGCTATCATTCTCATGCCAAGGGTATAATGTTATTTTGTTGACTGGTTGTTTGTGAGCATGAGAGCATGGGAGAGACATTACTTAATAGAGGTTGAATCCCTTGTTGGATCTTGATCAATGAAACGTTGGTCTGTCTTTGGGATAGATTTATTTTTAAAGTTGAATATAAATAATAAAATCTTGGAACCTATACCATAACTGTAGCTCACCCTAGGAGTTTTGTGCCAAAAAGTCTAACCATGAAGAATTCCCCATGGAATTGTTGATTTTTTTTTATTTATACAGTTAGTTACTGTTCTTCTTTATTAATATAATCATTTAGCACATTATCTGCGTAAACAAGATCACTGAATGAGAGGAAATCATAGAAACAATAGAGACACACGGATTATCCTGGGAAACCCTCATGGGGGAGAAAACACAGCAAAAAATTCGTCAATATAGATAGACCAAATACTGAATAAAATATCATCCTCTACTCCTTTACTAGGAAGAGTAGCGCACCACTTAACTTACCCAAGAAATACCAAGACACGGACCAAGAACCCTCCTTGATGTCACACTTAGTTGCAATAGCAGTTCCTCCAATACTTGTGTACTTCTTCATAGTTACAGAGATAGTGTGGTGTGTGTCCAAATGAGGCACTGGCCTCTCTTATAAATAGTGGTCTAGCCAGCCTATAATTAGGTCTAGGTTGACCTGTCACTTTACCCTCTTAATTTACAATTAACTGTCAAGGCACAATAGGGCCTAATTAAATATAATATAATAATATTATTCAACTCTCTCTCAGGTAGAATATTCTTTGAAGTTACAATATTTCAATACTCCCCCTTAACATCAATAAAAACTAACTGGACTCAATGCATCATCAAGAGGAGGGGACATCGTCATCAGCATCGGGAACATTGTCGGTCATATCTATAGGTCATCGAAAGTTTTTCTCATCATCAACATTAGTAGAAACTTGTTTAAATAATGTAACTGTGAAGAGCATTCTTATTATTATTTTGTTATTGGATTAAATCCCCATTGTGGATTAATCTTGTCATTATTATTATTGGATTAAATCCCCATTGTGGATTAATCTTGTCATTATTATTATTGTTGTTATT
>ML783880.1:348374-360866 GCA_009831015.1 Picea engelmannii | reverse complement strand
TGAGGATTAATCATGTCGGTAATTGTATAAGGACCAAATCCCCTTTTGCGGATTGGTCATCGGACAATTACAAAGTGCAGAATAAGAAGTTGGCCCCAGCAGTTATAATGAAAGGGCTAGAATTAATAAAAGGTGGGTTTACCCACCCAGAGTGAGAGGTTAGCCCTGCCAGATGGTGACTCTTCACACGTGCCAGATTGATATAAATAAGAGGCTAGCGCCTCACTTCTTAGACACACTTCACTTGCTCATTCTCTTATGAGGCAAGTTGCAATTACAATTTGGAGAGAGGAGAAGAAGGGTGGTGCATCTCTTGTGGAGGACTTTTCTGTATTGGTTTGAGTTATCTCTTGAACATTGTATAAGCTATTTATGATAAGGAAGTTTTGTTGGGTTTTCTTCCCCTAGAGGGTTTCCCAGGATAAATGTTGTGTCTCTTGTGGATGTGTATTTCTCAGTGATCTTGTTCTTATTATGCTCTTATCTTATTGAAATGCAAAGAACTATAATAATGGCATAAACATTAACAAAACTGAACATCATCGTCATCTGTAGCACGGAGTTGGAGTAACATCATCATCATCATCAACAACAACATGAAGTTGAACATCAACATCAATAGTACGAAGTTGGAATAACATTATCATCATTAACAGCATGAAGCTGGAACAACAACATCAACAACACGAAGTTGAAATAACATCATCATCATCAACAGCATGAAGCTGGAACAACAACATCAACATGTGGAAACAGAATGAGGCAAGTGCATCAATAACAATATTTTTGGTACTCTGACAGGCCATCCTTACCGGACCTTCGGGATATACCCAAGAATCATAAGATTCCTTAGGATATAGAATCCTAACTGAGATACCATGTGGTACTTTGAAAGACCATCCTTACCGGACCTTCGGTATCTGCCCAGGAATCATAAAATTCTCTAGGATGTAAAATCCTAACTGATCTACCACTACTAACCACAATTGGCATATACATGCACAGGTACTCTGATAGACCGCCCTTACCGGACCTTTGGGATCTACCCAGGGATGATCAGTTTCCTAGGATATAAAATCCTAACTGAGCTACATGTTGGTCAGGATACCATAGTGTCATTGGCATCACTCCCCCTTTCGAGAGAGGTCCTTTCAGACTACACCAATATTTTCTTGGAAGTACTCAAACTTCACACGAGACAGAGGCCTAGACAAGACATCTGCAACCTGCTCATTTGTGCCAACATATTGGAGCTTTACAGCTCCCTTCTACACCATGTCACAAATGTAGTGATATCGGATCTCTAGGTGCTTCGTTTTATCATGGAACATTGGGTTCTTTGTCATCTTTATGCAACTCTGGTTATCACATAGAATCATGGTAGCTTCCATCTCCAGATCGACCAGACTTGTCAACAAATTTTGAAGCCATATGGCTTCACAACTGGCGAAACATGTTGCAATTTACTCTGCTTATGTTGTGCTAAGAGAAATATTGGACTACTTCCCACTTTTCCATGAAGTCATGGCTGACCCCAAACTAAAACAACATCTTGAAGTGTTTTTTTTCTATCTGAAGCACTTCCATCCCAATATGAATCAGTAGATTCAGTATAGCCATACAATCTAAAGTCACAATCTCCAGTATAACAAAGGCCATAGTCCAACGTACCCTTAAGGTATCTCATCACATGCTTTGCAACTACAAGGTGAACACGTCTGGTCTCCACCAAACACTGATTCAAGGTGTTCACAGCAAAGCATATATCTGGTTTGGTATTCGTTAGATACATCAATGAACCAATCATTTCTCTGTATAGAGTAACCTGAGCTAACTCTGACGAAGTATCAACCGGGAGCTTCAAATTCGTCTCCATGAGTGTGGCCATAGATTTACATTCCAACATGTCAAACTTCTTCAGTATTTCAACTACATACTTCCCTTGGTTAAGGAAGATCTTCTCCAGGCTCTGCCAAACTTCAAGACCTAAGAAATAATGTATCGGTCCTAGATCCTTCATTTCAAATTCAATGGTAAGCTTCTTCTTACAATCTGTGATGAGGTTTTCTTCACCTGTACATATAGTAGAAATCTAATTCGTCCATCATCCACAATATTAAATTAAAGGTAGGGATCATCTTTACTCTTGGTAAAGCCCAAGCTCATCAGAAAACTATCAATCCTGCCATACCAAGCTCTTGGAGCTTGCTTCAACTTGCAGACATGAGTCTTCATGTCATGTACTTCAAAACAAAATTTTCACATCACATTGTACCAACCCAGTATACTTGCTCAGTTGCAACTCAATCTGCATAATCATGTGTTGGCTCTATGTGCTTTTTGCAAAGAATTATTTGTCTCACTGCTTGAGAGTATGTCCTCTACTTTTTGTACAACTTTTCCTTATGGAACCGAGACTCTTCACCTATAGTTGCTATTTCTGAATGGCTCCTCTATTCTGTCATGACAACAGCTTCATTTGAAACTGAAGGTAGCTTTTCTTCTTTTATGGAGGCAACTCAATCTCAAATATAGGGACTGCTCCCTCTGAATCTCATACTGTATCAGAATCATGGTTGTTTTGGTTGTTTTCACGAACACTGGAACTATTTATTTGATTACTGGAGCAAGTGTCTCGTCATAGTATTCTCCCTCTTGTTGGGAGAATCCTCTGGACACAAATCAGGCTTTGTACATCTTTATATTGTTATTAGCAACATGTTTGTTCTGTTAGATCAATATTGGAAGTCACTACTGACTTCCCTTCTAGTCTTAAGGAAAAATTTATATCCCAGTCCTTCTGACTGGATTCCTCCTCTATCATTGAAACAAGGGAATCTTCTCAAGAAATTTCATGTCTCCTAGAGGTCTCTGAAGCTACGATCTAGTATTCTCAACTCATGGAATATGTCTACCAGTCCTGAAAGATGTCTATTTTTCCCATCTGATCCTTTCTAAGCTCAAGCTTACTCTGAGACTTGATTTCTTCGGAGCCATATGCTCCCTCTAATATGGCACATCAATGTTATATGGATTTGCGTCCTGCAAAGTGTCATGGGACCATGTTGATCTCTTCTTGGTTACTACGTTGATTCTGGGTAGGCCCTTTTGGCTCTACTAACTCTTCTTGATAATTTGAAGAGTGATCAACTGCACTAGAGGGATTTATTTTGTTGTCTTTTGAGCCTTCTGCTCCTCATGCTCTATCTTCATATGAAATGTAGTGTATCTAGCAAAATTAGCTTCTTCTTCTTCTTCTTCTTCTTCTTCTTCTTCTTCGATACATGGATGTATACAGTCATGTTTACAACCTGGATAGTCTGCTCAATGTCTCATATAATATGTTGCCTCCTGCAACCGTCATTATAGCTTCCTCGGGGTTATCACCTGTGACCTACCCAGAACAAGAACAACAAGGGAGAAACAGTTGACAAGAATAATACTCTTTATAATAATAATAAAGCAATAGCGAGAACAATCGTCACAGTAGCTCCTTTAGAGATATCACTTGTGACCTACCTGAAACAAGGGTAAAAAGTAAGAAATACAATAATAAGGAATGAGAGAAACACTCTTCTAGTGTTGTGATCAATCATTCCTCCATGGTAACCTGGAAACAAAAAAAGAAGTTTTTCCTAGAGGAGATGTTAGTTATATCTAGTAAATGATTACAGTAAGAATTTATCTCAATAGTGCTCACATGCTACCAAGTATTCAATAATAAAACTTTTCAAAGATTGTTATCACAACTATAGTGTTTAGTAGTTATCAAACTTGATATTTGTAAATTTGAATCTTATCAATTTAATCAATCAAACCTGGAACCTGGAACCTGGAGTCTTGTCCTCAAGAATGAGTGTGTTGTTTTTCTTTAGAGTCTCCTTCACTCAAGATGATAAGTATTTTCTTCAAAATGTCCTTTGTACTAAGAAAATATGCTTATCTTGACAGAAATCTGAGTTAGGGAATAAACTTTATAATCTCAACTTTAATCAATATAATAATTTGAATTTAATTTTCACCAATGGTTAGTATGATAACTTCAACAGATCAAAATGCAACCTGGATATTCATAAGATTACAATAATGCCATAACAAGTAGAGTCATATCAAAGTAATCAAACTTGGGGTGCATAGTTCCTCTGAATGTGTTGGACCTGAGATCCCTCTGAATCTATGATTGTTATTTAGACAAAAGATCATTTCTCCTACAAATACCCTTTAAAATAATGATATAGTTTAAACATATGTAAGTACATACCTCTGACAGTATCGACAGGTAGTGGCATCATCCCACAGCAGGGGCAATAAATAACGAACCTTTAAAACTTCAAAGATGTTGCAACTTGTAATTTAAAGGTCATTGGATATTTTCTAGGGTATGGTGTACTAGGACAATAAAAATTAGTCCTAACACTTCACAAAAAACTTTCACTGCAACTGGTGTTGCAACTGACATGAAGGAACTAGTACTACAACTGCAACTTGTTGAGGAAAAGATATGAAATGATCTTACTCAAGCATTTTTAGACTTTACTTGGCTAAAGAAAAGTAGACAGGAATATCACCCTATGTTTATAACCAACAAAAAATAACATCCTAACTCACAAGTATAAATTACGAGTGCTTAGGCTAGTCTTTTATCAACAAAAAGCTTGCTAGAAATTCACTTTTTATGTCATTTTCTGAATATAACAGTTGTTGAAATAAGTGTAAGAACATAAGTAAAGACGCCAAGATGATAATCAAGACAGATGAGACATAAAGAAATCATTTATTTCATTCCAATTCACCAAAGAGTCATTTTCTTTACAAAATCTTGTACAGAAATCTGGGACCAAAGTCAAACTTAGACATCCCCGATGGAACATACAAAAGGACCTCTAACAAAAAACCAAAACTGAACTCTAAAAGCTGGATCATATTGCCACTGATTTTTTCCCACTTGACTCTGCAAAATATCATTTATCAGTCATGAAAATTAATTCACAAACAGACAAATCTACACAGACTATCAAAGATAGATCAACACCTCTAAAAAACAAGTGTCTAAATGATTTGATTCAGCCCTAAATATTGTTGTCTACAATAAGACCCTGCTATCACAAAAGAGAATTAGGCTTTGATGATAATATGAATGAATGAAAACTAAACTATCTCAACATAACTCCAAGAGCAAATCTTAGCATGCTTATGCTTCTATCATCCTCTTGTTCCTCCCTTTCCTTTTGATTTTAACAAATTAGAATTGGTTGAAAAAATTGAACCAATTCATTAGTTAAGTTAATTAAAAGACTCAACTAACTTTAGTTAGGGGGGAGAATAATAATTATAATAAGGGTCATAAATAAATAATAACCAGTGGGTGGGACCCCTTGTGACTCCCTTTAGTTCATAACAATCATAACATAACCATTAGTTAAAAAAAACACACCTCCTCGTGCCTCCCATCAACATATTCACTTTTGGAAAGTTGAACTCGTGAAATTTGAAATTATTTCAAAAATAATACTCATATATCCAAAATAAACATGCAATCCAAAGATCCCTGAAGTCAACTATCATAAAAAAATAGATATAATAAAAAACTCAAAAGTCATATTTCTCAACCTGTGATGCAACCCTTCCTTGATTGTTGTTGTCACCTCTTGATTTTCCTAAATTTTCCTTTGGCTATGCAGAGCCTTTAGGCCTAATTTCACTGATCACGTGGGAACAATCGTCCATCAAATGCATCCAGAAAGACACGGATTTGTCAGAGTCATTGGAGGGTGAGGAAGGGGCAGCAGTGGTTTTTCCTTTATCAAGTGCATGGTGGGCTTTAGTTTTCAATCTCTTGCTAGCATGGGAGGATTGCATTGGTGAGTGGTTAGGGGCAGCTTGGACAATGGGGTTCAAAGGCGAAGGAGCAAGCAAAGACAAGTTGGGCCAGCCATGATGTTGGGAGACTGTCGGGTGGACAATCTCCTGCCATCCATCATTTTCAGGGACCTCAGGTTGTAAGGAGACATGAGGAGGTAAAAGGATACCGAGGGCTTGTGGGGCTTGGAAAGGAGGCCTTTCAGGCCTAGGTTGGACTATTCCCTGTCCAATCCAATTAAAGAATCTGGCATGAAACAATTGGCCAAGCTCTTCTGAATCAACATCAAAATGTATGGAGAACCTGGGTCTTCTTGGGCCTTGGTTCCAGTTACCTCTACCTATATTTCCTCGACCATGGCTTCCTCGACTGAAAAAACTCATCCTGCATGCATGATCGATTAGCAAATAGTCTTTTAAATAACCATACATGACAACTCTTAAAAATATGAAATAGATTTGGCTCATAATGTATCAGACTCATGCAATCCAATCCATACAAATTGTTTTATTGTTAATCAACAAGTAGGGGGGTGAAACAAAGTTATGGAATATATGAGGGGTTTGTATTGAGCGAAAATATGATATAATGAAAGGGGAGAAGCATGGTCACTGCTCAATGACAACAACAATCAACTGTAAAGAAAACCAATAAAACCTCACTGCAATCCACACAAGACACTGCCACTTTCATCCATTTTAACACAGAAATTATCTTGATTGTAATCAATCTCGGAACAGGGAGTGAAAAAGGAACATGGGAGGTGACGGGGTTTGTAATTAGCGGAAAGTGAAATAATGGAAGGGAAGAAGGACGATTACTATTCATGGAATTAATGAAGTGAAAGGAGATGCATCAACCATCAATCACTTGACTAAATAATAATTTATGTGTATTTAACAAGTTCATTGTTCATAATCAGATATCCAACACAGTGTCATCACAAAACAGTAGGCATCCTATACAATCTGTAAAAAGGATTTTGTTCCCTTATTTGCACCTTATAACAATTTCCAAACAGTAGTCATCCCACTCTGTTAACCATCAAAAACAACCACTGCCCATGTGTTTCTTCAATCCACAACTATATTCAAAAGCCATGTTTTCAAAATAATAATGAAGTCATTATTACTACAATAGAGCCCATTAAAAAGCAATGATATTCGTTAACATATATATAGGTAGAAACCAAATAACCAAGATCAAACTACAACCTATATTGATATTCAAATATACAACCAACAGCCACCGTTTAGACACAAGCTATGCATAGGGTAACTTGCCCAGGCAATGTAATTATGCCACTGTAAAAAAAACAATTCAGTATGGTTTAAAGAGTTGGGCCCTCTAACCGACATGACAAAGCCTCGACAACATGAACTTCATGACAAACGATCGATAAAAATGACTAAAACTCTGTGAAAACCCAAGCTATCCATACTATACACAGCGTGGAGCCACCCAAAAAACACGATGCAATATTTCCATTTTACCAAATCAAACACACAGCCACGGCAATAGCTCAATTCGTTCTTGGGTCATCAACCCAACACAATATTACTTCGATTTAGCCCAACTGTGATCAATTATGTTGTGCAATTTCAAGATTAGACAATCAAACAATCATAAGGATATAGTTCCCAAAGTCATCCAGTTCAATAATCGTTCGTCCCCAAGAGAAACCCACAGTTACCACGACCATTATCTACTTTGCAAACACACAACGTGACATGAGCAATGTCAATCATTTTCACCAATGCTAGCGAAACATTAAAATAATCATCAGTGTGAAAACCAGTGACGGTGTATCTACCAAACAACTCATCATTGTCTTAAAAAAATCAACAACCTAACACGCTGTAGCAATGACACATACCCACGCATCCAATCAAATAAGGGCAGAGGCCCTTTCCATTAACAACACTGAGATATCGACATAAGGAGAGTAACTGTGTGCTTTGAAAGTGTAACTGGTAATGTAGGGTTTAGCACTATTATAACCGAGCCAATGACTATATACCAACCAACATGACTGTCATACGACCAAATGGGCGAGCCTATTCTCAAAATCGTCGACAATTATACAACCATCCAAATAAAAACCGAGTCGTAATGACGGGCCAGACTGGTCTTCTTAAATAATTTTCAGAGTGGAGGGCCAAGGTTGTTTTGTCGTCAACACGGGGAGAGCAGAGCCACTCTTTGTAATGGAAAAACCTCCAAGGCCACAGTGTATACAGGACGAACCACGACTTGTTCGTGGTCGAGCACAAATCCATGAGAGGGGCCATAACTGAAAGGTAGGGCTCTAGTCTGGCCTGGCAAAGGTTATTTAACGCACGTAGAGTATAACCCTCATGCTCTTCAGTCAACAATCATGGCACAGAGGTGAAGACAGGGCCGAGGAAGAACAGGAACCTCATTTCGTGACCCCTGGTGGTGCAATCAACCAATGCCGAAGTGAACAAAACATACTGACGCAGAAAACCTCCGACCATTAAACCCATGAAAGTCAGAGATTGGATTAGTGACAGTGCGTGAAGATAGCTATCCACCCAAGACTAAACAAAAACCCTCCAACCAAATAGCAGTGATAACAAAGAGCTATCACCCAGGAAGACCAATAACCTCAACGAACTCAAAAATGTTACAGGAAGAACCATTCACTCTTCATTTCAAGAACCCAAATTTCACATAGTTGCAACACTTAGGAAAACACAAACCCATACACCTGAGCCAGTAATCATTTCATAACCAGAGAAAAATCACGAATGGCCAAAAAAAGACATACCTGTAATCGAATTCCTTAAAACGAGAGTTGGTCGAGTGGTTCCTCCCTGCTAAAGTTTTGGAGCATTACCACCGCAGCAAGATTGAACAATAGCCCAACTAGGGTGGCGGCCAACGGGAAGAGTAAAGGTGACGTGCAGTAAACTCACATCGCCTCCACCCATATCTCATTAACTCAATAGTACATGCCAACAAAATCTCCACTAACACGATTAATCAAACATGTATTGAAACCATCACCACATTAAAAGCCAATAGCGCGATCACCATATCCCATTTCACATCATATAACTCAAACAAAATCGCATAACCATCAACGTCCATTACTTGGTCAAATGTGCCACCAACATTCAATCTATCCAAATACACCATATATATATATATATATATATATATCAACCACATAATCCAATTAATCATTGCCCAACCATTTACTTGTTAGCTAGGATAATTGTTAAGTCTTTCATGCATGTAGTATAGTGAATAGGATAACTTCAAATTCTTCTCTTTTGCAATTGTTTCTTATTTCTTTCCCATTGTTCGCATGTAGTATAGAAAAAACGCAGCATTGGATTCCTTTTCTTTGCACTAATAGTATTTTTGTCTTTCTCGAAAATTGTCTTTCATGTAATTTCACTAACGTGTTTGTTGTGCAGGTGCGATAAGAAAAAATGGCATTAATGAATAGCATAGGCTATAGTAACATGAAGAATCAACATTTCAAAAGATCAACTCATACTAACAATAAAAATATCTCACCAACCATGTAAATCGTGTCACACATCATCACAACATCAAAAATGAGCAGATATGATCTTCAATAGTTCAAGGGAGTCCCACCTACTAGTATTATTTAGTTTTATAATAATAGGTTTTAGCAACACTTTGCGGGCGAAACTACGTTGATGTTTTTAATCGTCAACACAACTGATACTGCAACTGCTACTGCTACTGGTACTGCAACTGCAACTTAGGGTTTTAAAAGGAACCCCTAATTTTTCAAACTTCAAATTTCAGAATTCTGATCCAGGGACTAGATGTGCCCTCCTAGGGCGAGTTCCTAGTTGTGGTTACTTTCTCCAACGTCCTCCTCAAACAAGGAAAATGTCACACTAAGGGTTTATGCAAAAACTTTAATTTTGCAGCAGCTGCAATACTGAAACTGAATCTTGGAGAGAGTGCGTTGAAGCTAGCCACTTCTTATAAACTGTGCGTTGGTCTCTTTCAAGCCTACTCTAATACCATGTTGAAGTTTTTTTAATGATACAGCTAGTTACAGTTCTTATTTATTATTATAATCATTTAGCACATTAGTTGCATAAATAAGATCATTGAAAGAGAGCCAATCACAGAAACAACAGAGACACGCGGATTATCTTGGGAAACCCTCATGGGGGAGAAGACCCAGCAAAAACTTCCTCAATATAGATAGACCAAAGATCAGACAGAAGATCCTCCTCTACTCCTTCACTAAGAAGAGTAGAGCACCACTTAACCAAGAAATACCAAGACACGGACCAAGAACCCTCCTTGACGTCACACTTAGCTACAGTAGCAGTTCCTCCAATACTTGCGCACTTCTTCATAGCTGCAGAGCTAGTGTGGTGTGTGTCCAAATGAAGCATTGGCCTCTCTTATAAATATTGGTATGGCCAACCTATAATTAAGTCTAGACCGACATGTCACTTTACCCTCTTAATTTACAATTAACTGTCAAGGCACAATAGGGCCAACTTTTACTAAGGCACAATAAGGCCTAATTAAATATAATATAATAATATTATTCAACTCTCTCTCAGGTAAAATATTCTTCGAAGTTACAATACTTCAATAGCAATTGCTACAATGGCAACAAAGTGGTCGAGGTGGTGTGAGTGTTAACAATCAGGGGTTCCCATGTTTGCTAATAATAAGTGTTGCCTAACTCTACACCAATGTGGGTTGTGGGGATTATCGTCTACTCCATTGTTGAATTGTTTATCTAGCTTGGATCTGGCGACACTTTTTTTATGAGGGATTAAGCTAGTAGATAGCCCTTACCTAGTCATCTCACAGCCTAGCTCAAGAGTGTGTTTGCGTCAAATGCTACAATTGGGTGTCAAATCAATCATTGGCAATGACTATATGTACAATGTTTATGCAAAAATGTATTATTTTGTTGTTTACAATCATTTTTATATGATATGTTCATATGCTTAAATCAATCTTTGGTTTTTTGCCTTGGTTGTGAGGTGGTTTTTTATTTAAGTAAATTGCAAACGAGTTTCAACTATATACAAAATTGGAGTGTTTATTGTCCAAAGAAGCAAGGTACATCACACACCAAAACACTAAACTGGGGTCTTCAATGAAGTACTCATTTCTCGTTAACTTTAACCTATGCCCCTTACGAAAATGAGTAAAGTGGATGAATGTGTGAGCTGCAAGGGTGCCTCTCTAGGATTGATCCTAGGAGAAATATGTTGATATTATGGTAGTTGCAGGAGGTATTTACCTCCATGTGTAAACCTGACAAGAATAGACTATTCTGAGAAGCAAGAAGAAACCCTAATCAATTGGTTAATAACCCTAGAAGACAAGTCGGCTGAAGAGAATGATTTGTATTAGGTTATTAGCCTCCAAGAGAAGAAGTCGGCTAAAGGAAATGTTATATACTAAAGAATTAGTACCCAGAATGAGAATTCGGCCCAGGCAATATTTGCCAGAAATAGTATAAATACAAGAGGCCAGTCTTCATTCTGACCACTATTCTCAAAACTGCAGAAGCAGCACTTATTGGCACTGCAGT
The DNA here is from genome assembly GCA_009831015.1 of Picea engelmannii. Classification (NCBI taxonomy): domain Eukaryota; kingdom Viridiplantae; phylum Streptophyta; class Pinopsida; order Pinales; family Pinaceae; genus Picea; species Picea engelmannii. The sequence continues at coordinate 349,428 of ML783880.1, read as the reverse complement.
TGGGCAGTTTGTGCACAAGTTTGGAGAAGAGTTGTTGTTGCAGCTGTTGCAACTAGCAGATTTCGGTTTTGGCTTGGACTCTGTCTTGGTTATGGTTTGGACTCTCTAATAAACTCTTGTTACTCTTGTTTGGTGCGCTATCCTTGGAAAAAGGTGTGCCACCTTTGTTTGGTTATCCAGTCTAGGGTTTGCTTCCGGAATGATTCTCTGTAAGGTTAAGGTGATCGGGGGTGGCTTCGACCTATGGTTGGGTGACAATAGTGATATTGTCTATGGTTAAACGAGCACATCCATTATATTCTAATAGGTTATGGGCCCACACTATCTTTAAACTGTCTAACCGCTGGAAGATAGATTGGGAGGATTTGCTCAGTTGCACTTGCACTTGCACTTGCACTTGCAGCTAGTTTCTACTGCAGCAACGAAACCCTAACCCTCTCGTTGAGGCACCTTAAGTGAAGATATTGACCTAATTTCTGGATAAAGTAGTGTGCCCTAGCCTAGCACACCTCCTAGTACTCTCAGCAAGCTAAGACGTCAAGTTTGAGTTTTTGGTCAAATCTAGGGTTGACCAAGTCAAAAGCAGCCATGACTTACTCTATGAAGTCAGAAAACAAGTTAGAAGGGGATTCTAACTTCAAATCATGGAAGACAATGATTGATCTCATCCTTTCCAAGAATATAGTGTTGGATATCATGAAAGGAAAGATTGTGGAACCAAAGTTTGAAGGAAACGATAAGGAACCGCAGAACATTGAAGTTATGGAGAAGTTCAAAGACACTGACATCAATGCCATGAGTATCATAGTGGATTCTATAAAAGACCACTTGATACCCTACATCTCCCATCTTGATTCATCTAAGAAGATGTGTGATGCCCTAACAAACCTCTTCTCAGACAAAAACATTGGACAAGTAATGAGTCTAAAGAATGAGCTCCGTGACATGAAGATGAATGATGATGACAGCATAACATCATACTTTGTGAGAATCTCTCAGTTAAGAGATCAACTACAAGCTATTGAATAAATCATCTCAGAGAAGGAACTGGTAA
>ML783880.1:321669-340907 GCA_009831015.1 Picea engelmannii | reverse complement strand
CTTCTAAAAACAAGGTAACAATATTCTTCATAGTTCTTGTACATACCATGTTTACATAGTTTCTGCACATATTTTGAATATCTATAAGATGTTCAAAGAAAAACTATACCTATGGAAGAACAACAAGATAAGGATTGCTATCACAATAACTACAAGTCAGACAATACACATGAAAAGATGAAGTACATCAACAACCCCCGGTAACAATTCATGTGGAAGTTATTACATAAGTAACAACTGCAAGATAAGCTGAAATCAGAATCAATCATGAAGAAACCTAGAAGAAGTAAAGACAGAAAGAAGTCAGCAATCAAGAGAAAATTGGAAAAAGACTTGCGACACTTTGCAAAAGGCAATAAGGATGCAGACGGAAGCATGGGCTCTCTTAGTTGGAGGGAGTTGATTACATAATTCCAAAAGAAGAGCATGCATTCATGCATGAAGCAAGAATTTGGAGGGAGCTAATCCTAAATAGTATGATCCATTGAAGATGATGAAGTATCTATCCATGTTCCCATCAATGGTAGCAACCATGAAAAGCAGCACGTGTTCAGTTTGACTTTAAAAGAAGTCTTCTTCGAAAAGCCTTAAAATATCCATGGTTGTCCATCCACATCCATGATCCTATGATAAAAGAAAGAACTTGGAATCTTCAGGGCATGGAATCTATAGAAAATTCCATGGACCCAAGAGCTAAAGAGAAACATGAGGAAGAACATGAAGATTCCAAGAAAGAAAGAAAAGCCAGAACAACCAATCATTGTATCGAAAATCACAAGACTACCAACCTGATATGACCTCACTAAAAGCAATCAAGCAGAGGAACTGAAGGTTGTGATGAAGAACAGTGTATGGAAGACTTATGAATGAAAGTATTGCGAGATCCAGAACTAGAGGTTCTCCCAGATGGAGGGAGAAGATTATGATGATTGTTTGTTCCAGCAAACCAGACATACCTCTACATGAGCCATTATATCGTCTGCAATATCCATGTTTTGGAGTTTACATCAGATGAATGCAAAGACTGTTCTCCAGAATAATTGAAAAAATAACATATGAAAAGCAACCTCAAGGCTTTGAGGTATACCAGAAAGAGAACCTTGTCTGCAGATGAAAGAAGACACTTGGTGGAGAACCTCCAATGCACAGCAGAAGCGTGGTGAAAACTTTCTATAACAAAGATGTTGTATTAGAATGGTTACTTAGAACTCCAAGATGATTGATTGCAAATCTATGACAAACTCTCATGATGACAAAAGAAGTGCTACTTGGATATGTTTCAGTTTGACCCTTACCACGATGTTATGAGATAGCAAGAAACAAAAGATGAATCCAACAATAATATACTATATTGATCAGAGCTATATGAAGCCTTCAAAGAATACCAGTGTTTCAGAAAGACCGAAGTACATTGAGATCAAGCATTACACTCTCCTTGATGAAGTCCAGAAAAGAGAAAGTGGTTCTCCAATATATATCTCCACAGATGAACAGATAAGCATGCATTTTGGTAAAGCCTATGTCCAAGATGAAAGAGTTTGTGTACTCAAGTTGGAGCTCGTGGAGACGACTTCCTTATTGAAAAAGAAAGATATGACTCCCAGGTTGGGAGGGAGCACTGATGTGTTATTGATTTATGGACAGTCATTTTTCAAGTTCGAAAAATGGTCCAGGATGAGCAGTTTCTTTCCCATTCGAAAAGTGGTTTGAGATTTCTAACGGACAGGCATTTTCCAATTCGAAAAATGGTCCAAATCGAACGATCATTTTCGTAATGAAAATGGTTCAATGGATTGATGATATACCATAGACAGTGATTCCCCTTGTGACCAGTGTGGGGGAATGGTCTAGGACAGTCTCTCTTCTTGACAGTCAATCTCAGTAGTGGTCAAGAAGATTGGTCCGCCTCGTCAGACAATCATTCTTTCGAAGCACACAGTTGTGAGCAGTTTCAAAGAATGGTTTGTTTTGGAGGTTGGTGCAGGACAGTCATTTCCTTGGGAAATGGTCCAGACAATCATTCCCTAGGGCAGATTCATTCTCTCCAGGTTGCACTTTGTTTAGTGTCGGAGGAATGGCCTAGATAAGTGAATGGTCCATGTTCAACAATCAGGGACAGGCATTCCCTAGGGCAGACTCATTCTCTCCAGGTTGCACTTTGTTTAGTGCCGAAGGAATGGCCCAAATAGGTGAATGGTCCAGGCTCAGAAATCGAGACAATTATTCTTCCTTGCTTGAGAAGAATAGTCCAGATAGCTCATCATTGATGTTTGACCTTCTAAGGGCAGATGCTCTTCCAGATCTCACAAGATGTGAGTGGAAGAATGGCCCAGATGATTCAGTTTATATCATAACAATGTTTTTCTATGCAGGTTGATATCGAATGATATGGTTGTTATGGAGATTGTATGTATCCGGACAGTAGATGTATACTATTGCAATGGATGTGTTCCACTGATTGTGACTATATGTCACTGATCAAGTATCTGTGTGCTACTTGGTGTGGCAGTGTAACATTGGATTGTAGTTGTGTACTACTATGGATAGACACAATTGTGTTCTATTAAATGACATTGTTCTGATTGCCTTGAAAACTATCAGTAGTGTTGGAAATGATTATCAGCTAGATGGATGATCAATGGACAGAGATTTCCCAGACGAAAAATGGTCCAGGATATTTATTCTTCTAGGACATATGTCTGGATTAGAAGAATGGCTCTTATGTCACTCTGTGGAGTGAGTGACTTATCCAGCATCATGTCTGATTACTCAAATGGAGTATGGTTTCGAGAGATGATGCAGCTGATGACACTGATAGTGATGATGGTGCTCATGATCTAATCATGAGATAGTCTATACGACTATATTGATGCTACCAAGTGAATGGTATGTTTGAGCTCAAGACCATTACCTTCATTACCTCCCTAGCTAGGAGGGAGTGTTGATATTATGGTAGTTGCGGGAGGTATTTATCTCCACATGTAAACCTGACGAGAATAGAATATTTCGGGAAGCAATACGAAACCCTAATTAATTGGTTAATAACCCTAGAAGACAAGTTGGCTCAAGAGAATGGCTTGTATTAGGTTATTAGCCTCCAAAAGAAGAAGTCGGCTAAAGGAAATGTTATATACTAAAGAATTAGTACCCAGAATGAGAAGTCGGCCCAGACAATCTGCTAGAAATAGTATAAATACAAGAGGCCAGTCTTCATTCTGGCCAGTATTCTCATAACTGCAGAAGCAGCACTTGTTGGCACTGCAGTTGGGCAGTTTGTGCGCAAGTTTGGAGAAGAGTTGTTGTTGCAGCTGTTGCAACTAGCAAATTTCGGTTTTGGCTTGGACTCTCTCTTGGTTATGCTTTGGACTCTCTGATCAGCTCTTGTTACTCTTGTTTGGTGTGTTATCATTGGAGAAAGGTGCGAAACCTTTGTTTGGTTATCTAGTCTAGGGTTTGCTTCCGAAATGATTCTCTGTCAAGGTTAAAGTGCTTGGCGTTGGCTTCAACCTATGGTTGGGTGACAATAGTGATATTGTCTATGGTTAAACGAGCACATCCATTATATTCTAACAAAATAAAATCAGAAAATTAACTAGGTTTACAAAGTCTAATATTGGCATTTCATAACTCATTTATTAAGGGATGTATGAAGAATGGTGTGAAATAATGTCCATTTTCCCTTTTTTTTGGTACTACGTATGGAAATAGACAAAAAGTGATAATTGTCATCATGTTTTCACCCATTCAATATAATTTAAATTTTCCCGTTATGAATGCTCTCATACGTCATTCGTTTTGTAATCCGCTCATATATAAAATAGTTACAGGGAAAAATATAATAATTAATAGTACTATTTAAGAGCTTTGAATCTACATGTATGAACCTTTTTTTAAATCTCAGACATACCAAACACAAACTGTAAACCAATTGATTCTCATGCTAAACATGGATAAATTATTAAACTAAAATTATTGATTCTCTAATGCTAAGCATAGATAAATTATTAAACTAAAACTAGTGATTCTCTCATGCTAAGCATAGATAAATTATTAAACTAAAACTAGTGTACTTCCCTAAGTATTAACCTATCATAGCTCACATGTTCATACACTTTAAAAGTTAATTTCAAAAGTGAAATGTTGCACTTGCTCCCCATCAAGGAAGTTGCGATGCAGTTGCATCCAACACGCTAGCAAACAAAATATAACCACAAAAACAAATATAACCAAAAATCTCAGCAAAGAATGATTCTTTTAATTGCAATCCTCCAAGCACTTCAACCAAACTGTGACCCTTAAATCAGAACTGATAAACTTACAAATACACAATTGGGTATATGTTGAATCACTGATCTAAGGCCCTATCTCCATTAATGGAAAGATCACAAGACATCTTTGACTTTCATCAGATTGCAGTGCAGGAATCTCTTTTGAGAGATTTGATATGACCACCGTCAAATCTAAAGACTTGTTGGAATATGCTGGTTATCAGGAGCAGCCATTGCATGCAATGATTATTCATGAATGTACCCACTCACCATGATGCAGAGTATACAGCCTATTGAGAAGCATCCACCACCTTTTCAATTACTGACAAAATCATGATGGATTGGGTATAAGGAATTTTAGTATTTTTGCAGCACCTGCATCCTTTGTGCTGCCTGCAAACTTACTTCTGAGAACTTTCAGTGTGTTCATACGATTGAACTCTTTAACTGTCGGAAGTAACAATAAATAATTAGTAGAGTACTAAGGACCTCTCAAGATTTAAACTAGTCATGCGACTGAAATGGATAAGAAAGAAAAGCATTCAGCATGCATTGCAAAATAAAAGTTTTTTCTTTCAATTATATTAAATCACCCTAACATTAGTACATTCAACAATAGTGACAAGACATAAGATCGGATGAAATCTGGAGTTCCATATTTGACACAAGCTTGAAATGCATAAATTTCCAATTTCAACTAGAAAGCTTCAAAGACTATGAGATGAGACCTTACCCTCCTCCAATGCAAGCATAATAGCTCTCTGTTCCAACTTAACTGCAAATGCGCTTCGAGCGGCTGCTGATAGAGGCCAGAGACCTAGCGTTACATAGAGCACCCAGGTTAACAATTTTGAACAACAAATCCAATCAGGGAAACTTGTCAAAATCATGAGAATCCTTTTTATGTGCAACTATGTATCATAAAGAATTAGTAGTTGGAGATTTACTTTGGGAATAGTACTGCTCTGATTCATCACATTGCTTTAGAAAGGCTTGCAGGTTGTTGAACCGATGTTCATAATGTGCAAGTACTTCTTTTTTTGAGTAATCTCCTTGACTAGCAGTCTGCTGTGAAGCAGACAAGGCTAGAAACTTGCCCCAGTCCGACTCTGTAGATGACATCTTTTGAGGTGCCTTTTTCATGGGAGCTACTTGCCCCTGAGCATCTGCAGAAAATGTTTGGCAACTACCATGCACAGTTGATAATTCAACAGAATTTGTTATATTTCGTGATTTTGGAAGATCGTTAATGTTTGCTTGGCCTAGTGGTACAGTTGCAGATGTTTTACCTAGTTCTGAGTCACAATCCTTGTACAGAGCTAGTCTTGGAAAACCTTGACAAAAATTAATCGATGAATTGGTTGCACTATTTCCATTCAACTCCAATGCCAAAACCTCTGGTGGCAACAATCCTGAATTTTGCATATTTCTATTCTTTGAGACCTTCAAGTCTGCAAGATCTGTTTCAACTTTGTCAGCAAATACTTTGTGCTTCTTTAAGCAACATCTTGACAATGAATCATGGGAATATCCTCCTAAATCTACTTTGTTTTGTTTCTGGGAAGAATCTAATTTCCTTTTCTTGCCACGGTTAAAACCATCACCAAGGCTTAGGCATAGGCTGGCTTTGTTGCTTGTAAGTTCCTGGTGATGGACATTTACCTCCATGGGAGTCTGAAATATTGGAATATATTTAAGACCCTTCATTGGCAAGTTATTAATAGCAGCAGGAAAATTATTTCTGCAAGTTGGAGAGCTATACTCTCGTCTGAAAGTGCTTTCTAGTGTATCTTCACATTTCAAAACACTGAAGGCATGTGTTACAGGCTGCTGTGGTGTACTTGGCCCTTCTTTTGCTGATCTGGGAATAATCTTTGTGAATCCTGTGGTTTCTTCCTCTTGTAAGTTGTTTGTACACAAGATCTTCTGCCCATTTTCCTTAGGTGAATGGGGACACTTGTCAGAATTTATTCTTTTAGACATGCTTCTTGAAGATTCCAGACTGCCACCCATACTTTCTGTGCCACAATGCAGAGAAATAGATGCCTGAGATGACGCTGGACACATATTCTGGAGTGAAAGCTTTTCTGCACCTAGATTGCCCACTTCACTGTCAGACTTCTTCACTGACTGCTGCTCCCTGTTAGGCTTAGCTAAAGAGAGTGTAAGAAAGTTTTGTTTATGAGAATCTGGTATGTTTTTCTCTACTTCAGATATTATTTTTCTGCATTCATGATGCATTGGACCTTCCAAATCAGATTCTGTGTTGGAGTCTGCGTAACTTAACTTCTGCAAGACCTCCTTGCCCCCCCAGGAAGTTGAACCTGTTGCTAACAAAAGAGAAGGTTGAGAATATATAGAGTCTGGTGTATCTGTAGGTGTAATCTTTGGACTTGGTGTTTGATGCATCGGTGTTGAAGGACCACAATCCATTATATGCTCCACATCATCCAAATCAGAACAATTGGGGGCCTGCAAAGAAAAATGTTCAATTTTATCTCCAAGTCAAGCAAATACATGAGATGTAGAATACTTTATGATATAGAACATATTATCCCATCAACGAATTTTAATCCAAATGAAAATAAATAGGGATGGTGATGATTATAATCCAAAATACCATGGCAGTATAACATTAACAAGGATAGTTAATAGAACATAGCTTTCCTGTATCAATTCAAACAGGGAAAAAACCCCTCAGATTCACAGGAAGTAAGGAACAAATCTTCCAAAGTAGCGAAGAAAAATAGATTAAAAAAACTAACAAATAAATCTACAGCAACAGACCTGAATTATTTTCAGGTTCTCAAAGACCATGGCCCAGAAACTTCCAAACCAAAGAATTATCAAAAGACTTAGTACAACCACAGGGGCTCAGAAGGGGTAGGCAAATTGACAGATCAGTTACGGGGCAGTTAAACACAAAGGATAAGTGTTTACAACAGGGCTTCTCGCAATGCTGGAACCCATGCACCAGCATATCCCAAGTCAAGCTTCACAGAACGAAACTACAGAAGAACAAAATCCTTCACAAGGAAAATGGTAAAGAGATGCCGGATGCAAGCACCCCAAAGGAAACTTGTCAGTTTTGGGGCTCTACTCCCAAGTTAAGGAGAAAGACCTCACTGGGCATTGCCACCTGGACAGCTACAAGGAAAACAAGAGGCAATCACTGGTGTAAATTCAGGTTTTCAAACCTGACATTTAAAAACAAGGCATCAAATCTCAGGCCTGTGGACTTGAAATGTACATCTAAGTAGAATTGCAAGACTGCTAGCCATTCATCTCTCTGTTTATGCTCTTGAAAGTTGGGAGAGGTAGATTGCATTCTATATTTCTTGAAAATATTAAGATTGTTTTTATCCGCAAATAAAAACATTTTCAAGGATAGTATATCAGACGCACCACACAATTTACAACAAAAATTGAAATCTCTTACAGGCTACATCTTACGAAAATCAATGGCATTATTATATGAAACTTTAAAATCGCATTAGTTCTCTCCAATACTAACATTTTCTCACAAAGCAAAACAACCAAAAGAACTCCATGGGTCAGGTCCTATCTAGAGCGATTGGAGATGAATCAGGTCCTGTCTGAAGTTATTCCATGCTTGAACAAAGGATGGGGGTGAGGAATTTCTTATATTTCAAAAACTTTGCAGTGAAATATGATCTACAAATATATGAAAGGTACTATATATAGTTACACACCATATAAAGGTTTAAACTTTATGGGAAAGAAAATATTTGGAAAAGTATGCCCCAAACATTTAATCAATGCCACACAACTCACTCTCAGAAAGCCAACAATGAAGAGTCGATGGCAGAACTTGACATTAGCTCAACATATTAAAAAATGCAAAAATTATTCAAATGTTCAGAAGATAAACCAACAATTTTCCATTTCATGACAAATGCATCAAATCAGATTACAACATAGAAATGATCCCATGTAGATGCTAAATAGTCAAATAAAACTGTACATCGAGATTCAAAATAGGCACACATAATGAAAATCAAATAGTTTAAAGGCTCTAAAATGTAAATAGAACTTAGTGTAGAAACACCATAGATAATGGACCACAGCATAAATAATGAAACATGGTCAAATAAAAGAAACTCCCAATTTCATGAATAAGGAGAACCAGGCACCTTGTCCCTAGTACCTACCTCACATGGTGCTAAGGTTGTGTCCAAATCTCTACCTAGCCAAAATCCTAGCAAAATGTCTTGGATCAACCTCATCCAACTCAATGGCATCATCAATCCAAGGATATGTATTGCTCATCATTCCAAGTGCATTCTTTCATTATTTCATATTTGATTCTCTTTGCATTGATTGTGACTGTTTTCCATCAAACAGGGGTTTCTTTGATGCTATAGAATTTTATTTACGAGTTTTGATTTATTTTGCTTATCATTGATCTCTGTTTTGTTAAAATTAATGCAGCTGCAAGAACCATTCTCCGGGAGGATGGCAAAGACCCTAGTTGAGATCTAGGGCCCCCAGCACACTCCTGGGGTTCTTGGTCTGGGACCAAGCAGTTAAAGGCATGGCAAAAGACCCTAGTTGGGCCCCCAGTGTATTGATGGGGTTCTTGGTCAAGGACCAAGCAGTTTGATGGTATAAGTCCCTAGATGTGTTCTAGGGCCCCTGGTTGTGTTCCAGGGAATCCTTGCTCGATGCTTGGATTGATCCTTGGTTCTGTACCTTGGTGGATAAGACCCTAGTTGTGATCTAGGGCCCCAAGATGTGTTTTGGGGTATCCTAGTCTGGGACCAAGCAGTTTCTTGGTTAAGTACCAAGCCGAGATAATGTGTGACCCTCTTCTCTCCCGGGATGGTCCATGAGACCTAGGAGCAGTTAAGAAGAAGGGTGTGATCACATCATTGACCTTTCTCGTATGTTGGGATGATAAAAGCTTATAAGTTATATCATGAGACTCATGTGGACATTCTACCATTAAAGAAGAACTTACCTTTTGACTTTGTCTTATTGTTTTGAAAACCTTGGCTTGAGTTACGCCCACCTTAATTATTGTTTGGGTGTTGGTTCGATTCTTTGCTTCTTCCTAAAGAAAGCTAGCTGCCTTGTTTTTGAAACCCCTCTCTTTGACTTGTTATTTCCTTGTTGACTTTTCTAATTTAACATTTCATATTTTATACTATAAAATATTAATTGTTTAATTGTTAGGGTTTAAACCTAACACTAAAGTTAGGGCTAATGTGCTAACCCTAACCTACCTACCAAAACTATAAATAAAGTGACCTACCTCACTCACTACACTCACACACTCTCTCCTGACCAAGTTCTTGTCTGAGGTATTTCTGCGGCTCCTATTGTTCAGTTGCTAAGTGGCTGCGGCCCCCCTAGGACAGGTTCCTTTGTGTGTTAAGGTCTGCTACAGCCACCGTGGGCTTACCTTCTCCAGCCTCATGCATGCTGCTGACCCTAAGGGTCTTTTCCAGCCAGCCACAGGTCTCCCTTTCTGTTGCTGATTGAAGGTCTGGTTCTTTTTGTTGATGCCCTAGGACAGGTTCCTTTGTGTGTTAAGGTCTGCTACAGCCACCGTGGGCTTACCTTCTCCAGCCTTATGCATGCCACTGACCCTAAGGGTCTTTTCCAGCCAGCCACAGGTCTCCCTTTCTGTTGCTGATTGAAGGTCTGGTTCTTTTTGTTGATGCCGCCTTGCTGTCCTAATGTTTGCTGGTGCTGCCTTGCTGTCCTGGTGTTTGCTGGTGCCACCTTGCTGTCTAGAGAATCTTAGATGCCTTTTGTGTGCTGTATGCTAACAGCCTAATACTTTATGAACTGGATTTAGAACTGCTGATATTTCTGCCTTTGCTGTAGCAGTTTTTGTGTTTTCTCGGCTGAGTTTATTAAGGCAGTTTTTGGCCTTCTTTCAGCCACTAGGCTGGACAGTGGTGTTCTCTTCTTAGCCATTTTACTTGACAGTGACATGGCCTCTTGATTCTCAACCAGTTGGTTAGTTTTTCTGGTCTACTGTCTAAAGGTTCTTCTTGGCAATTGTCCTAAGGATCATGATGAGATCTACCCTGAGGGTTTGAACCATGATCCCTTAAAGCTTTTTCTGAGCATACATCAAAGAGGATAACAGCAAGCACATCAGGTAAATTTGTTCTCTGTTATGATTTCTGTTATTAGATTTTACATCAGAAATTTTGAATATGTTGCTGATCCAGAATTACAGTAGCAAATATTTTGAAATTAAATAAAATTATTTCTGTTCTTAGCTAGTCTATATTTTTCCCTTAAATTCTAACAGTTTTTTTCTTTTTCTTTTCCATGAAATGCACATCTCAGGGAAACCCATCGGGTACTTCTCCTCATATCGAGGATAGTACCCAGCGTAAACAAGATTCAGCAGAAGCTCAAGGCTTTGTCAACACAGGGCTCAAGGTCTTTACAACAATATACTCATTAAGAGCTCAACATGTCACTTATAAGAACTGAACCTAGGTGGGGAGGATAACACTTCTCACAACCGCCTGGGCTAGACCCAATTGACTTTTGATTGCCTTTTATTTCTATCCATTTCTTTATATTTGGCATAATTGATCATTTCCTAAACCCTAGAATAAGAATTGAATTAGTAGTGCTTCATCCCATGGCATCAAATTTGCATTTTCTGAGACCTTGTCCACCATGTTTAACAGTTTTTGCTAAAAATATGATTAGGTCAGAAATCCCTCTATCCACCACACACCTGTATTGCTTACACTTTCACATTTGTTACCTTAGGCATCTATCCAATGTTCGATGTGGACTTCACTCAAGTTGTAGGAGTCATTGATGCTAGAATCTAGATAACATAAGGTGTCAATGTCTCAACCTCACAAGCTTAAAAGCAATCAAGGTGGACCTGAACATCAAAGATAAATTCAAAGACAATTGTTTGAGTATGAAGAATGATGTTGTCTCCTTATTGCAGTCTATCTACTTTATAATTTGTATTTACAATAAAAGGAAGAGTTCACAATTTGATTTTTTTCAACTTCATGGCGCACGTTAGGGAGTTGATATGTTCCTTTAGAAATAACAATCCTGAGAGGAGACCAGGTGCAAGGGCATTGGATCATCCAACGGTATGATGAAAAAGTAGATTTAGCATTTTTGGACATTGTCTTCTTGAATTCTATCCCTAGATCCGAAATTCTACTTTCAAGAAAATAATAACATTTCTTGATGTACCAAAGATGTACTCTAAAAGAGAACGGGAATGTTACATTTCATCACTATTTTATTATGACCAATTTTTAAATTTGAAATATACCACCCAGCCATAGGAATAATATTTGAGACTCATATAGTGAGAAGCAACTACATTATCTCACTTTCTAATATGTCTTCCAATGGTTTCTACAGCTTAGATACATAATCTCACTTACTATAGAGTTTTTAGGGGATTAACAATTAAGGCCCTTGGAATGAATTCTATAGCAAGAATGTGACATTCAGGGCAGGTCCTCAAAAGTAGGTTTGTATGTCAATGATCTCGTAGTAATTTTGGTTCGGGTTCCAGGAATTCACTGTCTGCTAGTCTGTAATGTCACCTTATTTGAGCACTTGAGAAGACTGGATGTGTGAACATCGTAGAATGGCCTTTATCCTCGATATGCTACCAACTGAAACTTGGTCTATATTCTTCTAAAATATTAATCCATGACTTCTTCAGTCTGTTTTTCATTCATATGAACAAGTCCACTTGACTACTAGGTTGGAACCCTCTAAGTGTGCAACATATACATTTCCACCCTTAAGATGGTGAAGCAAAACACTTCTAGAATATTTTCATCCATGATCCAATTATTTGTTTTCTTTGTCAAATTCAAGTTATGCACCGTAAAAGACTATTGTAGATGGAGGTAAGAAAGAACCATCACCAATAAGATAAGTACATTCCAATGGGAAAACCAAAGAATGAACAGGGGAAAAAGATGTGTTATTCATATCTAAAATAAGGGGTAATTTGAAATATTCCACTATAGTTCAATTAAATAATTTCAAACATTCCAATTGAGATCCATGTAATTTGATTGTAAACAACAAAACCACCCTAGTTCTTAAACTATAACAGCAATGTAAAAATCAGGAAGTTGTCTTATGTACACAGGAAGTTGTCTTATGTACACAGGAAAGTTGCATATTTGTACACTTAGGACATTAGAAGAGAAAGAATCAAGTATGTAAGGAGTTAATATAGAAATTAACTTCACAATAAAATAGATGTGCAAAACAAATTGGTATTAAAGCAATGCTGTCTCCGGCAAGCTTAATTGTTTAAACAAATTTTAGAAAAAAATAACTGTGCAGTTAAGAAGCATCATATAGTTCTAAATCAGAAGTTTTTTCCTCTAACAATTGCAGATACTCAAGCACCCATATATATGCATGCCAAGCTTGATTGTGAAGAGAACATTCAACAAACATAACATTTGGATGAATCGCACGTGATGAATTCTAACTATAAACAGTAAAGTTCGGAAGCTATTGCAAGGTAAATGAAGCAATGTATTTGTAAAGAAGTTAAGAAGATACATAAAACATTCATATGAAAATGTTCTCATCTGGCAATCCTCTAATGCAACAAATAAGGCTCAGCAAGAATGCAGTATCTGTAGACATGGCTCCTTATTCAAGAGAACATAATTGACAAAGATAAATCCCAGTACCTGCAGACATGACTCCTTATTCAAGAGAACTTAATCAACAAAGATAAATTCCAAGATTGTTTGAAAATTCAAACTGGAACTTGGAAAGAACAGTGTCAATGCCAGAAATAGATTGGGGTGTATCCTCCATGGGAATAGATAATCATGCCTAGTAGGAAATGACCAATAATTTAGGAAACTATTAATCTAACCCACCCCTTCTGGGCCATATTCACAACACAATAAATTTTTGTCGCGTCATGGTTGGAGAACATGATTCAAGAAGGTAGATTCAGCTTAGAGAGGCCCTTAAATAAGAAGAAAAATAAGAGATATTACCCTTTTTTGCATTTAATGCACAAACATTCCTAGCAAAGAATAATATCAGAATACAAAAAGCTTCCTAGCCATCAAGGGATAACCATAATCGATGGAAAGACTTACACTAGCAGAAATTGTAGATGGGCAAGATACCACACATTTGAGAGTCACTCCCCCAAAATCAGAATCAGCTTTCTGAGGGTTCTTGACAGGAGAAAATGCTACATAATAAAGCATAGGAAAAACAATGTCAGCAAGAGAATAATTTCAGTAAATCTATTTTCACTGCTATCATAATCCTGCGAAGCCAAAGATTTTTACTTCTTTGCTTAGTTTTACAGAATGCCATTAACTTGAACAGCACAGTGCTTCTATATTCACTTACTTTGGAATAAAACAAATTTACATCCGTTACAAAGATAGATATACAGATAAAATACAGACTTTTCTGATTATCCGCTCTTGTATTTACAATTTTCAGATTAAGACATTTTTATTGACCGCTCCATAACCAGACAAAATACAAATACAAGCAGATCTTCCCTGATTATTCATTGCGTAAATACTAAATCTCAGTCCGAGTGCAAATTTTACGCCCCAAGAGATTTGATCCCTTGGATCACTTTTGTGCATAAACAGGTTTCAAGTAAGTCATCTTAAAAAGTATGAAACAACAAAAATAGTGGAGTGAAGACTGCACAAACAAGTAACCACAAGGAATTGGTCTAGAGCTTACCAGTGCAAGATATAACCATGCCTAGACCTTGTCCCTTAAACAACACACAACCCAATGTCAAAAAGGCCTATCAAACTAAGGAGGGATGCATCAAACTTCGTGTTTGGGTGTAACTGTGTATTGAATCTACTTTGGGTTCATTGAATATGAACACTAACCCGGACCCATCTAAACACGCACTCAAATGGCGAACATATCAGGTATTGGAAATCGAGATATGAAACATCAACCTTGCAACCTCCAGGTGCATATCAGACCTGAGTTTAGATAGAGAAATCTACGCCAGTATCCGTTCTAAATGTGAATGGGTTTTCGGATTTCAGGTATTTCAGGTATTTCAAACCGGTGGTATCAGGATTAAATCAGAACAAAATGGAGAAATGGCCCAAGAAACACTGGAAAAGCACGTTTCATGAGGCCGACAACCCCATTGCTCTGAAAATAAATGGACGAACATACATTTCCTCCCATAAAAAGCCAAAATCAGACCACAACCCAACAGAGACAAATCCAGTTACTGCAACCCAAGAGTTCTTTTCACCTGTAGTTGAATCCATAGAAGCTGATGCAATCGAGGCCAAGTCAGACTTCTCTAGTCGGTGCCATCAAAGATGCATCATCACCGGTTCTCTCCATTAGCAGGTGTCATCTCGAGAGCATAAGCATAGATAACCCCCTCAAGTCTTGAAATAGCATTCAGTTTATTCAATAGCAGTTGCCCAAACACCTGACTGACTGTAAGAGTTGAATGCAGAAAACCCCTTCAACAAAAACTACAGACAAAAAACTCGTTCCAGTATGACAGAACCCCAAAGTCTAGAAATCCACTTTGGCCCAAAACAGAAGTTGATGGCATAGAATGGCCAAAATGCAGAAAAGCAAATACAAAGCAAGCTAGAGCATGAAACTGTGCAAAAGAGGAGTAGTCAGAGACATACCCACTTCAAAAAAAAAATCACAGTGAATGTATTGAAAAAATAAGGAAATTAGAGAATGATGCAGAATCATTAAACCAATACACAAAAAAAAATTACATTGGTTTAGGAAAAAATTTCAGGGACCCATTGTTCCAGGAGACGAAAATCTAGTGTAATAAAT
This sequence comes from Picea engelmannii, assembly GCA_009831015.1. Classification (NCBI taxonomy): domain Eukaryota; kingdom Viridiplantae; phylum Streptophyta; class Pinopsida; order Pinales; family Pinaceae; genus Picea; species Picea engelmannii. The sequence continues at coordinate 325,809 of ML783880.1, read as the reverse complement.
AAGAAATAGATAGAGAAGCAGAAAAGCAAAACCAGGAGTTTTTGTAGTGTTACCGTTGGGAGATCAGAAGGAACACATCTCAAAATTTCAAAAATTAATACCTACACATAAAAGCAGCCGAGGCACCCACTTCCCATCTCGCTACTGTCAGACCTCCAAGCCCATCTCTCGTTCTGATATATTTATATACATTTATTTGGATTTTTTTTAGCCCATCTCTTGCTCTGATATATTTATATATGTTTATTTGGATTTTTTTTTCTTTCTTCCCGGCATCCAGCAGCTTGACTTTGTAAGGAAGTCTAATATTCTATGTACTATTCCTAATTAAAGAATGTGCGTTTTTCGATGGTTACAACTGACCTCCGAAATTTCTAATAAAAATTTTTGAAATAAGCGAAGCGAATCACCCGGTCCATGTAATCAATGATGGCATCGAAAAGAAGCGGGCAAACCCGAAAAGACGCCAACGAGCTCACAGCGGAGGTAGATCATGGTAAAGATGGAACCAACATTTAACTGTAATTTTAACTTTCCGGTAACAGTTCACGGTAAGATGGAACCAACATTTAACTGTAATTTTAACTTTCCGGTAAAATATAAACGTGGGCGTGCGTGATATTTGTTTATGGCAAGAAAGCAATATTCGATTATCAGTACAATATTAATGAACATCTAGTATGGGATATTTACCCAGCTTCTATGCTCATTAATGCTGCTGCAGTAGTGGGAGTTTCTATGCTCATTGTTTGTGTTCTCTTCATTCAATAGTATAAAAAGCATTATTTTTAATGTTTTATTTTTGGGGTTTTTTTTAACTTTTTTTTGTTTGATTTTGTTCAAAATCAGGTGATGAATGGTTGGATCTGCAGATTTGAGTGGTTAAGTTTGTATAATCCCAGTGTCACACGAGTTTTTCAGCAAGCTGAATCCATTTATGCATTCAGAAAAGAAATTTAAACAACAGAAAATAGAGATTTTGTCCAAATTTACATTGTCGGATTCCAATCAATTCCTTGCCAAAAAAAACAAAAAGTAAAACTTATAAAAAGTAGAACGTCTAACCAAAACTATATAAAAATTATAAAAAAAAAATTGTTAATTCAAAATATTTTTAGTTTGAAATTTAATAATAACCATTTTGAATTGATTAAATTGCTATATTATATGTTAATATTATACAATGGGATTTTATTTAAGGATATTGAATTTATTTTTACCATGGGCACATTTAATAGGTTTTTAGTGCTTAATCAGTTTTGTATGGACAAGATTAAATATTGATGAAATATTCTTAGTAGTCCCAATAAATCAATGGTTGTGCTTTCAACCACTTATTTCCTCACTATTATAAAGACATCAGTTTACATGTTTATTTTTTTACTTTTACTTAATCATATTTAAAATTTACTATGGTGGCTAATTGATTGCCACGTATGAGTGATTAGGGTTTCATTTTCTATGCCAGCCTCCTTTAGTCAACTCCTTCTGACTCCTTTCATCCTTGGTCGTTTCTCTTTCCCGACAATTCAAGTTTTACAAGCCTCACCAACCACGAATTTGTGGCTGTGCTAATTACATTAAAAAGAACAATTTTTTTAATTCAAAATCATAATTTTGGAAAAGATTCTATTAATGATAAACATAAAAATTAAAAATTATAGTGTTTAGCCTTCTTTATAAGATGCTTTGCATTTTACTATTGTAGAAAATGTTTGACTTATGTTATCTTTTTGTTTGAGATAATTCATCCATGATGATTTACATCAACTCAATTACTTCCACTTTCTATTAAGTTTTAGTAAGAAGAGACATCATAGCCAATTCATTGATTTAGTTATCATCAACTCAATTACTTCCACTTTCTAAGTTTTAGTAAGAAGAGACATCATAGCCAATTCATTGATTTGGTCATGAATAGTTTATTGAACAATGTAGTCTCTCAATGAATCTTTTAACCTCACAACCATAATAGAGTCCATTTTGGTTTAATAAGGGAAATGTCCCAAGACAATGTGACTTAGTTGCTTCAGCACAAAACTCTTTCTCATGACTTTTTACTAAGTATCATTTAGTCAGCAAAGTGACATTATTGCTTTTTAGAGTTTTGGTCTAGTTTTGGCTTAATAGGGGAAATGTACCAAAACAATGTGACTTAGTTGCTTCAGCACAAAACTCTTCTTCTTCCTCGTGACTTTCTACCCAGTATCATTTAGCAAAGTCACATTATTGCTTTTTAGAGTTGCTTTTTAGAGTTTTTAATTTTAGAGATATCATTGTATAATTTATTTTGTTAGGGTTTGTTTGTACCCAATGTATTTTGTTCTTTTTTATTTTTTTTTATAGTGTTATGGTTATTCTTGGCCTTTCGTGGACATTATTAATAAAAATAATAAGCATCAATCTCAAAACTGGCTTTTTAGCTCCACATCCAAAGGAATTAAGCATTTTATGTTATTCTTTAGATCAAGTATATTCCAGTGAGCATTTTATGTTATTCTTTGGAGCAAGTGTTTTTTATTGTGAAAAGATTGGGCATGTATTGAGGGACGATAAATATCATTGAACACGCTGCCACATCTAAGCAACCTATGTGCATGATAGTGTTGTGTTGATGTGTGATGATGTCATGTTATGTACAACAATGTACGTCGATGAAATCCACATGGCAATAATGCCAACCCTTCATACCATTGAACTGCTCTATGACACTGATTTTATGTCACATGACACTTGCAAAGTGGCCCCACCTATCAATGCAATCCATACATTGAGGTGGCTCAATGACCATTATCCTCGCCAACATGTGTCCTCCATATCAACACTACTTGAACTTAAATATTGCACAGAGAGCACATACCCATCAAAGCAAATAGAGATCCATGTCTTGTTGTTTCAAACATTTGTTAATTTAGGCATTAACTCGGGGGTGCAAGTCTCGGATAAATATGAGAGCATCATCCCTTACTTCGATAATAACATGCTAGTGGTTTAACCATCTGGTCGTGTGGGCCATCTTTGGTTTGCGGTTTTTATCTATGTAATATTACATATTATCTTGCTATAGTGGCATATCCCTATGCTAGGATTTCATTCCACATTAAAATTTCTTTTCTAAATTGTGTGCAACATTTTTGTTGCATGTATGTGTTTTTTTTCACTGAAAGTGGAGAAATTTCTACTATAAAAGTTGTAGTAGAGCTAAACAACAAGAGGTACATAGATATTGTTGGCCTGGATTTCCAAACAAAATAGCTAGTCCATATATGCCTAAAAATATAGTTTTACAAATGTTTGCAATTGAAAAATTCCAAAAAATTTTGCAGTATACAACCTTAGAAAAACACCTAGAATTCAAATTGATTTATTAAACATAAAGATTAAGATTAGCAAAAACGTGATGATTGTTGGCTTCTTCATTCCCGATGTTGGGAGGATGGGAGTCCTAGTTTCCCAAATCCGTGTCTTCCATCATTTGATGGACAATGTCTTCCTCCTTAAAATCCATTTAAACTAAATATGTTTACATCATGTAGTTGGAAGCAGTGGAACAAGATCATTTGCTAAGATTGTTGACCATATTTCACAACATAGATCATTTTGCCTCCAATGTTGGGTATGTGTTATATTCTTTGCATGTGTGTGTGGGCGCGTCAGATTTGACAATTGCGTCTGACGATCCCTTGTAGTAGTGCTATGTTTGTGTCATGTGCGCTAGGCGATTTCCTAGGGGGGGTCCCGGGGGGGGGCAAGTATGCTATTTGGGCGGTTTTTGCTATTTTTAGTGGTTTACTAAAAATAATCTCAATTTTAGGGATTAGGGTTTTGAATGGTGAAATTCAAAACATTGGAATACCTAAAAACATTGTATATATTGTATAGTGAATGGTGAAATTCGATATAATGAATATAAGAAAGGTTTTCCCGGTTGAGGGTTTCTGGTATAAATCTTTGTGTACTATGTGAATGAGCCATTGATTAAAGTCTATTTTGCTTAAGAATCTATATGCATTGCTTTACTTCACAAGTTTTAAATTCACATGTGGTATCAGAGCTCGTTTTTGGCTTCAGAGGGACGCCTTTGTTGTTGAGGGTTTGGCTCGGTCTTGATAGATCAAGTTTATCTTGGGTCTGTGATAA
>ML783880.1:308756-309895 GCA_009831015.1 Picea engelmannii | reverse complement strand
TTATAAAAAAATAAAATCGTTCCACATTAATACCCTTCATCTTATGAAGAAATACATAGTAAAACATTACATGTGAAAAATGGAACATCATCTCAACAAATGCAAAGAATAATAAATTAAAAAATTAAAATTCATATTTTTTTGGAATAATGTGTATTCATCTCAACTAATAAAAGAAAGGTGCCCATTAAGTCTATCTAGGTGGTTAGGGAGGAGAAATGTTATTCTCCCTCACCCTTGCCTACGAGTTAGATGGTGAGGTGCATGGTTCCCCATAACTTGGAATAAGGTGGAATGCTTAGTTAGTTGTAAAAAAAAATGAAAAAAAAAAACAAAATAATATATATATTGCATAGTTACAAACTATAATGGAAAATCTTTATTTAAAATTTTTGTTTTATATTAATATTTTTCATTTTAAAAATAATATATATATCATCCCTTTTTTTTAATAATATATGTACCATCCCTTTATATAGAGAGAAAGCACATGATGATTCTTCATTGTAATGGAAAAATCTTTGTTTTTATTTATTTTTTATATATTTATCTTTTTTTAATATATATATATATATATATATATATATATATATATATATATATATATATATATATATATATATATATATATATATATATATATATATATATATATATATATATATATATATAAAATAATAATAATAATAATAATTTATTTTAAGGTCATGACCAAGTTACACTAAATTGGTGTATGAGACCCTCTTATTTGTGGGACAAGGGATTCTCCTTCGTCCATCGATTTGACTGGTAAAGTCTACAGAGGTATACATACCCTACCCCCCTCTGGATTTGAACTTGTGACCTCTTAAGAGGAAACACATGTTCTTAACCATTAGGCCCACTCAGGCTGTAACCATTACAAAGTCCAGAAAAAATCTATGAGTACTTCCCTTCATTTTCAGGATAGTACCTAGGATAAACCATATAATCTGCTTCTTAGCATAAGGCCACTCAACATCTAGACTTGAAACCCTTACAATAATATATTCTTTTAAGAGCTTAACATATCAATTGCAGAATTAAACCCAGATGAAAAAAATACAAACCATTCATCTCAACCACATAAACTAAACCCAACTATTATATATATATTCATT
>ML783880.1:268756-303756 GCA_009831015.1 Picea engelmannii | reverse complement strand
ACCCCAATTATTTTAAATAAGTAATCTAAAATAAATCATCTTTCCTTTCATATCTCAATACTACTCCATTATGAGCCTTCATTACAGAGAGATCACATATCAACCCTCGATTACATATGCAGGTCTCGAAAATTGATGAGCTCATCAATAGTTATAAAACCATACCTAAATTTGCACATTCAATGTGTTGTGTCCATAATCATTAGATCTTATCGAATAGATTAAATCCCCTCGAACCAAAAAGCATCCATATTTTGATTCTAACATCTTTTTAATGCGTTTTTATCACAATCTTGAATATTTGTCAAAATGCCTTGGAGGAGGATACATATTTCGAGGCAAAGTTGATCTCTTTATCAAACCATGGATCTCAAATTTCAACTCAACTACCATTTTCATCACAACCACCCTACTTTGTAGGTGAAATTGTTGAATCTTCATATGGATTATGCAAGTCCAATAAAGAATTGGAAATATAATGGGTAGCTTTCTTAAATAGTTGAATCTTCATATGCATTATGCAAGTCCAATAAAGAATTGGAAATATAACCGGTAGCTTTCTTAAATATGACATAAACTAGATAAAAAAGAGAATCATTACTTGTGCACAGATCTAAGGTTTGGAGCTTGACCTTAGTCAAAAGGTATACTAAATAAAATAGTTCTAAAGTTGAATGATTCTCATTAGATTTATGCGTTGGACTATAAAAATATAGCTTTTAGGCACATATTTTGTTAAGAAACCAACCATCTCAATGATGCATGACCAAAGTTGAAGGTCAACGATGCATGTCCAGAGTTGAAGGCCTTTTAGGGAAAAGGGGGAAACACCAAAGCCAAAAGGTGAAATCACTATAGATGAATCTTTGATACCTCTGAAAATAAAAATATCACAATTGTTTCATGCCTTCCATTTGAGACGAGTAACGTAGACATGGACTCAATCATGCCAAAAGAGTCGACCCCTCACTTGTAGGTTACTACCACTGGTAACCTCTCTCAAAGATGTTGTATAAGAAACACAAATCAAACAACTAAGACTTAAAAAGTGAAGCAATCTCCTTAACACAATCAAAAGAAGGTAACTTGTTTTACTTCAAGCTCCACTAGTCTCATACCATTTTGATGAGTAAAAATATGTTAGAAGAAAACTTGTTTTACCTCAAACTCCACTCGTCTCATACCATTTTGATGAGTAAAAATATGTTAAAAAAAAAAAAAAAACGAAGAAAGATAAGCACGTGAACATTCAAGATCCTAATTTAAAAAGTAATATCATTAACAAAATTTTCAAAAGTAGAAAGCATTAGAATCATAACATAAACTTTAACTAATCATACTTATAATTATAAATTTCACTCAATACAAAAATAATTGAAAAATGGAATACCAAACCTTCAATCTTACATGTGCAAGGTTTAAAAATTAAAATCATACGAAAAAATTAAATTATGTAGGTTAAACTTATTGAGATAATATCTTATTTTTAATATAAGAAATATAAAGTGTTTTACAATCTTTTTTATTTTTAAAATTTATATAGGTATGGACCTCGTCCAATAATTTATATGATAGCATACTTAGTATGAGTAAGTTGCTATATACTTGGTGTTGTGTGTAAATATTAAACGTTAATATATTTAGATATCAAGGAATCAATATACTAATGTTAAGTTGTTTAGGTTGTTTTTGCTACTTTTACGTAAATAACACGTTAAAAAGGGATGATTAAAGTATGAAGCTTTTTTAGTGAGTTATGTTTTTTTGTTTGTTTTGTTTTAAGTGTGTGAGAGATGATTAGGTTATTTATTTTGATCTGAACTGCAGTTTCTGTTCATTTAATGGACATGGAGCAAAGTCAATCATTGAATTTCGTTGACTTTGCTCCATGTTGGTTGGATGGACATAATCTACAATCGAGATAAGGATTGCCTTTATTTTGAAGGAATATTTTATTTATTATTCATTTTGTTTTCACAATAATGATTGGATTTTGTTTTAAAAAAAATTGTGACTATATCGTATAATTAGGAAACATAAAAATAAAATATAAAAGTTGCATCTTATTCTTAAGATAATATTGTTTTCCAACCACAAATTTATATTATATTCTACTTTTGTAATATCCCCAAAAGAATGGGGTGGGGTATTATGTCATTATGTGCAATAATTGTTCTTGATGCTCTAATCTAGTTGACAAATTTTCACAAACAATTTGATTGTATTCTACTAATAGACATTTTTTCAACCATATTGCATGTAATACAAATACACTAGAAATAAAAGAGACAATATGTGGTATTTTATTATGAATGAAGATTTGAATACAACAATCCAATGGCTGATATGGCAACTGCAATACATTAACGAAAAACACACAATACAAGCCAAAAACCTGGAATCATGCCATGGCCTCCTCAACAGATGAGATCAAACCCTCCAAGTGCCACAACCTCTCCAAGCAAATCACTACAACCCAAAACTGAAATCAAAACACAAGATGAAGCTCCAATGAAGATCCAAGATTAATCCTCCTCCTTGTCTAGCTGGGGTGGATATTGCACCACCGAAACTAAACTACAATAGAAGGGTTTTGTCAAAACCCTAACAAAAACCTTGGCTCCAAGAACACTACAAAGAGATCAATCCAAACATAATGCCAAAGTGAAGGGTTACCCCTCTATTTATTCTTCCTCTGAGCCTTCTAGATCTTTCCCTTTCGATCAAATCAAATCCTTACCTTATTTTCCCTCCAATTTTCACTTAAACATTAAAAATCACTTTTTAATGTTTAAGTAATTGATAATTTACCCTTTTAATACTGAAAAGTGGTTAATTGGCTTCTAAGACATTCCCAGATGTCGGAAACCCCTTTCTCATCATTCTGACCTTTATTTCTTTCCATCCTGGTTCCAACGAGCAATTACACTCATGTATCCTTTAAGATAATATGGTCCCAATAACACATTTAATGTATTTAATTAAATTATGCCCAATAATGACCACAATTACGAAAATCATCGGAACGCCACGAAACCAAGAGCGGATTGTGCATAAATGATCTCGATGATAAAATATGGCAAATGGACTAGCATGGGCTCCATAAAACTCCTCCAAATTGCTTGGGCCCCCTGTTAACCACCATTTACTCCTTTGGCTAGGCTGACATAAACCCATAAGGTCACCTCCAACTGCAAAGCAGAGGAATCTAGAGATGGGGACATTATAGTTCTCCCTTTCCAAATATTTTCTGTCCTCAAGCAATGCCATCAAAACCTGGCACTCCATAAACTGATCCAGACTGAAATTGAAAATGAAACTAGGGTCCCAAACCACCCTGTAAGATGTGAAACATCCTCCGCTCAAGGCGTGGTCTGGTAAGGTACTGACATAATAGGCCTCCTGAAAACTGCCAACAAGTAAGGTGACTTGGTGCTGCAACAACTCGATCAACCCATAAAGGAATTGCTTTGCTAGGGAACCAATCTCATGAAAGCAAAAACTGACTCTCTCCTCTGTGTCAATTGTTGAATTGTCTACTATTGAAATCCTAGGGTCCCAAGATAATCTTAGAAAGGAACCACCATGTTGATGTTGTGCCACTCTGATCATAATCGTCCGACCACCGTGCCTAGTTTTCCTCCTCCTCCCCTGGTACTCCCACCTGAAATACCTGTAAGGGATGAATATACTATCATGAATAACATCCTACATAGGCATACAAGTGAAGTCATGGCTTGCAATTCCACTTCCATACTCGATCTCGAATTTTGAAAAATGAAGTTTGTCCTGATCACTGGTAATGACTCCGGGCTGCTCACAGACTCTAAACATCTCTCCACTAGATAGCTCTTTCAACTATGCTGCCTAATACTCATAAGATATCATTGGAAAGTGTGTGAACTTGTCAATCACCACAGACATACTATCTGTCCATTGTACCCTCGGTAAACCTGTGATGCAGTTTGTCCACATGATCTCTCACTCTCGCCCAGAAATGGCCAAACACTGCATCCATCCTGTGGAATGAGTGTGCCCTAAACTTCTCTGTTGACAAGTCGTATACTCCCCTACATCATCTACGAGGCCTCTCCATGTGAACCTCTCTCGGATTTTCCTGGACGATGTGAAACACTCTCTGATCCTAACACTAATTTGCAAGGTGTTGATACAAGAATCCATTCGACTTTCCTTGACCCAGGCAATCATAAGTTGCATAAACTCTGTCAACTCCTTAGAAGAACACTCCCCAAAGAAACCAACCCTAAGAATCCAAAGAGTAAACCCCATAGGGTGAAAACAATTCATCTCATCTGTATCGACTGTCGAGATGTCAAACACTGCAGTACCAGGGTCCTAAGCTAATATCCTCGAGGAACCATCACGCTGACGTTGCGCCACTCTTATCATAACTGTCCAACCCTCATGTATAGACTGCAACCCCCACTTCTAGAACCCCAAGATATAATGTCTAGAAGACCTGACTCCACTGCTATGAATCATATCCTGTAGATGGACCTCAATGGAATCAAAGTCTGCAAGTCCACTAGCATGCCTGATCCTGGGTATCGGTAAAGAAAATATATCCTTCCATATAGCATGTGCCCCATCATATCCTCTCAGAGTGTCCCAAAAATGACACAAACCAATCATATGAGTTCCTGGAACCCACATCCAAACTAGGAATCCTCTATGCCTCATATCAATTAACTCCAACTGTGCTACACTAATTAGCTCTGTGCCAACTAATCTATATAGCTCCTGCCACAATGTCCTGAGAACTGTGTTGTCCTGATCATGGTCAATTACTCATGCACCCTATGGAGTCTAAATGCTTCCCTAAGGAAACACTCTGCTACTTGTGGTGCATCATGCTCCGATGGAGTGTATGAAATGCAACCCTTTCCATGCACCTCTAGTAGACTTGTGCTAAAATTTGTCGTCACACTCTCCCACCTCTATCTTGAGACAAGTGTAGATTGCCATAATCTAGTTAGATAGGTATGCTTTGAATCATTCTGCTGACAAGTCATGCACTCCCTCACATGTCTCCATACATAGTCCTTGAGACCCTCTCTATGATCTACTGGTAAGTCTGAAAGTACTCAAGATGCCCTACCAAGGGTGAATCATGTATAACTCTCATGATCTCTTCCCTAAGTGTGGACTCAGGGACCAAGTATAATCTATCTCCGTAGTAGATGATATCATCCACTACTCTATACCCGTCATCTTGAATAAGACCATCCATTAACTTGTAAGCAAATCGATCCTTGGAATATTCCACTAGAAGGTGGGACTTCCAATCAACTGAAATCCATGTGAACCAATCCACTATGTCAGGGATATCCCCTTAACGTGTCTATACATTCCACATACTGATAACATGGCCACAATGTAAAACATATGTCATTCCAATCTCCCTATCCCTGTCTATATGATAACCTGATCGAAAATCAATCTCTGGAGGTCCCATGCCTGAATATGCTCTCCATCATGCCCCATGTCTCATGTAACTATCTCCAACAATCCTCCCATGTCTTGTTGTATATGAGGATATCATCAATGAACACCAACATAAATCCCTGTAGCTATGGTGTGAATATGGGGTTCATGTGAGACCAAAAAGTGGCAAATATGTTCGTCAACCCCAATGGCATGACCAAGAACTCGTGGTGCCCATAATGACACTTAGAAGTAGTCTGGTGATATCCCACTCAAAGATCAATCTCTGAGGAATATACCTCTCCATAAATCTCATCCATCCACTCATCGATCCTGGGTGAATCAAACTCAATGATATGTTTTAAGTCCCTATTTGGAGGTCTCCCAGGGAGACTTGTTCCAAAAACCCATTGTACACCACCGTACATAGCTCTATACCACTGCACACCCCTTTATCATCATGTACCACCCTGTATCATACATGTGCCATTGCATCGATCATTCCACTAATATCAATTGAACCTAGATCCAAGAGTGATGTATCCACATTTGTCCGATACTTAATCCCCTAATCAATTGGTGCACATACTTCCTTATTGGCTGGTCCATAAGGAATTTTCTCAACTACCTCCTTTGTAGCTAAGATTTGAGCTAAAAGAAACAACTCATGATCCCTGTAATGCAAAACAAGCGCGTGATAAAAAACCCTCTATGTTAATCCTCTCCTCAAACAAGTTTTCCAATCTACTCTCATCCACCAAATCATCCCCGTCGTTGTCATCCTCCATGCATAGTTCCCACTCTTTGTCTTACTCGGGTAAAATCATACATGCATCATCATATATTTCATAAACATGATGAGGTGATGAAATCACGTCATAGTTAGGTGCTAGCATGCTTGATCCTCCCTCATCATAAGCATCATACGAAGGGAGAGATGTTGAATCCTCAACATCAGCTGATCATAAAGATGCATCATGTGTGCTGTCAACTTGTCCATCATATGTGCTAGTGCCATGGGTCTCATGAGATAACTCTAATGGTGTACTAGATGTTGTTTTCTCACTATTGCACACATCCTCAACATGATTAGATGCATGCTCCTCCACCTATCTGTTATGCTCACTTCTATTTAATTTCTTCCTCGTGCCTTTAAAGAAATCATCATCCACATTCTTGGGCCAACATATGTACTTAAGGGTGGAAAATATTTTAAAGGGCAAAGATGCAAATATCTCCTCACCTAATGCTAGATACTCCTAGTAGTGGTAAGGCATATTTTTAATTGCTGCTACCATCCTCAAGATCTCAACCACAGGCTCTAAATCTTCCTCCATCTAGATATAACACATGAGTGCAAAACCTACTATCATCCTTTCTTACACCTATATGTACAGAATCTGATTTCCTTTACATTGTTTCCCCTCACTGTAAATAGTGCGGCTTTTTCTGGAAAAACCCTGGAAATTTTCCGAAAATAAAATGTTGATAACCTTACTTCTTGGACACCGTTTCTATTGATTTTTTATTTTTTTTTAAATTTGGAAATTTTTTTAGAGTAATTCAAATATCCAACTTGTTTTGGAAAATTATGCTAATTTTTTTTAGAATGTAATCTGAAATGCTCCGCCCCTTTTTTTCCTTTAAAAAAATACCCAACATTTTTTCCCTTCTTTGGCCAAGGAAAGTACTTTGGTGCAATCACAGACTGGCAGGATCACCATCTCTGATACCACTATAATATCCCCAAAAGAATGGGCTGGGGTATTATGTCATTCTGTGCAATAAATGTTCTTGATGCTCTAATCTGGTTGACAATTTTTCAAAAATAGTTTGCATGTATTCTACTAATAGACATTTTGTCAAACATATTGCATGTAATACAAATACACTAGAAATATAAGAGACAATATGTGGTATTTTATTATGAATGAATATATGAATACAACAATCCAATGGCTTCTATGGCAGTTGCAATACCTCAATGGAAAACACACAATACAAGCCAAAAACCTGGAATCATGCCATGAGATCAAACCCTCCAAGTGCCACAACCTCACCAAGCAAATCACTACACCCAAAACTGAAATCAAAATACAAGATGAAGCTCCAATGAAGATCCAGGATGAATCCTCCTCCTTGTCTAGCTAGGGTGGATATTGCACCACCAAAACTAAACTACAATGGAAGAGTTTTGTCAAAACCCTAACGAAAACCTTGGCTCCAAGAGAACTCCAAAGAGATCAATCCAAACATAATGCCAAAGTGATGGGTTAACCCTCTGTTTATTCTTCCTCCGATCCTTCTAGATCTTTCCCTTTTGACCAAATCAAACCCTTACCTTATTTTCCCTCCAATTTTCACTTAAACATTAAAAATTACTTTTTAATGTTTAAGTAATTAATAATTTATCCTTTTAATACCATAAAGTGGTTAATTGGCTTCTAAGACATTCCTGGATGTCGAAAACCCCTTTGTCATCATTCCAACCTTTAAATCTTCCCGTCCCGGTTCCAACGAGCTATTAAACTCATGTAACCCTTCAGTTAATATGGTCCCAATAACATAATTAATGTATTTAATTAAATTGTGCCCAATATTGACCAAAATTACAAAAATCCTCGGAACGCCATGAAACCAAGAGAGGATTGTGTGGAAATGATCTTGATGATAAAATATGGTGAATGGACTAGCATGGGCTCCATAAAACGCCTACAAATTTCCCACCCCCCTTATTAACCACCATTTACTCCTTTGGACAGGCTAACATAAACCCATAAGGTCGCCTCCAACTGTAAAGAAGGGGAATCCAGAGATGGGGAGATTACAACTTTAAACTTATGATTATGTTCTTCATAGGTATATCATCTTACAAATGAGATAATAAAAGTAAATTTCAATAAAATATTATAACTATTCAAAGAGAAGAACAAAAATTGTGCCCATTTGGACTCACCTGAAATTCCATGGTTATTTACACAAAATGCACACTAGCTTCCATTTCTTTCTTGATGTTGCTAGATTTGGGAGAGGCCTCTGAGTCCATTGGTGGGAGTGTTGCATGAACTTCCTTAGATTGAGCTCAAGAGAATTAACTTGTTGAAGGATCCCCGATTGACATAGAAGTAGGGGGGCACAGAGAGCAAATCACTTCCTATGGTATCCGTAGAAAGGAGACAATCCTATTAATGAGTGCATTTAGAGTCCCCAACTTGAAGTCTAGACCCAAATATTGTCACCGTGAAATGACCACGAATACAAGGAATTCTTTCTTTGTCTCTTGTAGCTGAAGAAACTATGAAGCATATTTCATGACACATGTGTCTCTTATCCTGTTGTCCACCTTCATCTTGCAGTTGCACTCCTCTTGCTAATTACTCCACTTCAAGGTCGAATTCACCATCATGATCTATGTCTATTCTATCTCCCTCTCACACCTTTACAAACCTATCTATACCTCCTTTAAATCACACAATACATAGCAACGATTCCTATAATGACAATGACCCATTTATATAGATGGATGAGGATACCGAAAAAAAAAGGGAAACCACAACAACCTAACAAAAACCAACCTCCTAAACCAAAATCCCTCTTCTTTGTGCTCATGTTACTAGAAGATTGAAAGTTGGACCTAGGTTAAGCATTGCAAACAAAAGCCCAACCTTCATCATTATTAAATCACATTCATTCTCCAACATTGATTCAGAACAATCCATAGTTTTGCATGTCTCCAAGCACATACTAAGGGTTGGCATCGAGTGTGGATTTAAGTCCTCCATGCTGCTTGATGGTATGGCATGGCACTTCTATCTCGGAGGATCGTTCATCATTAATGCACTATAATCATGGGACAAGTGCAATATTTAGAACCCCTCCATTTACCATAAGTATTTCTTCCCCTAACCTCTCACTAAGGTTGGCTCACTTATCTACCACCTCATTTTGCTTCCACAATATTTGAAAGAAAGTGATCCACATGAAACAAAGACTCAACTCAAGGATTATGTGAAAGTGATATCTTGATTTTTTTGAAGAAATATGGTGGGATAAATATCTGATAATGATGGAAAAGCACCAAGAGCTATCATTTGGGTTACTCCTTTTACTTTTAGTAGGGTGCGGCCTTGATAAATTGTGCAATTCTCTGCTTTATTGTTTGTCGAAGTTCCTAATCCTCGAAGAAACTCTAATTCTATTTTTCCTTTGAGATTATATGCAACCCCTCGCATATTCCACCCCTATTCGTATCAAAGTATTAATCTAGCTAATAAAAAATAAAAAGTTCACTAAAAATACATGGATCAAAATTTTCTTTTAAAAACATTGAAAAATGATTAATTTAATTACTAGAATAATATATTAACAAAAAAATATTGTGTGCAAATTCTATATAAGTTTATTGGAAACCTTTCCCAATATATTTATGAAAACTCTTCTAAAAAAATCCCGAGACAATATTCTATCAAGTTTTGGAGTGCCAGAAAAGTTTATTACTGATAATGGGTCAACTTCATTGGATCAAAATTTACCAAATTTTGTGGGGAATTTGGTATTATAATGGGACATTATTCAAATTATTACCCCCAAGGAAATGGACTGACTGAATCTACGAACAAGACTTTGATCCAAATTCTTAAAAAGGCAATTGATCAAAATCAAAAGAATTTTCATTTAAAATTAACTGATGCATTATGGGAAAGCATATTAACACCAAAAGGCAACACTGTGATATCTCCATATACATTGGTGTATGGAAAAGAAGAAAAAATGCCAATTAATCTAGATTGAACACCTTGACTCATGCTGTAAATATTGAAGACACATAAGATATTTATCCTTTGCACATAAGGCTAAATCAAATTATGAAGTTAGAAGAAGAATGAGTTGAGGCCTTGAAGAAAATATATCAGAGACAACATAATGTCAAGAAATATTTTGATCAAAGTGAAACAATCAAGAATTTTCAAAAAGGTGAATTGGTATTTCTCTAGAACAAAGCTAAAGAAAAATATTCAATGCATACAAAGTCCGAAGCCCTTTGGATTGGTCCTTACATCATTGAGAAGATCTTGAGTTTTAATTCGTAAATGCTTAAATATATGAAGGGGACAATATTGATGTTGCCAGTCAATGGGCAACATCTCAAAAGCTTCTTTGGCTGATCAATTTTCTTCCTTTGTTTTTGTTTTGTATATTCTCTTTCTCTGACTCCGTACCCTAATGGAGAAGATACTTAGTTTTCATATTCTGGGTTCTCAACAACCCACAAGGGGTCACTGTCCCACAATTGAAGCTAGTTGTTGACCCCTATATTTTCTTTGCCCTATTACTTCTTCATACTTAGAAAAATTATTGTTTTTCTTTTTGTAAAAGTCTACCTTGTCTTTTCTTTCACCATACTTAGCCATTTTTTTCACTTCATTGCCGGTTCGCGGGTCAGCATAATTTCCTTGTAATTCCACTATCACCAAAACACCCTTTCACCTTGGCGATCCCCAAATTGCACGACACTTAGAATTTTTTTCTTTTTCCTTTCTCACCACGGGTTCGCGGGTCCTCGAGTTTCTCATCTCCATTTACCCTACAAATCCGATTGAAAACGATACTTAACCATTTTTATAGCCTTTTTCTTCCCACACAACACTTGTGCATTTTTCTTCACATCAGACTCGTGGGTTGGCGGACTCGCGAGTTCTCTTCAAATTTTTCTTTCATATCTGCCCCCGCCGTAACATGTTTTTCGAGATACATTCAATGTTGGTACTACGAAAGATAATTGTTGTGCAAATTACAAAAAGTCCGTTATTATTGGAAGAAATATCGAGGGGTTTTTCCTTCAATGTGCATTAAAAGTTATTATTTGGGAAAAGAATGAGTCATTATTATCTAGAAAAGCGCTTCATTTCTAAGAATATATTCTAAGTAATCACACAAACAATCCACCAACTTCATGGCTATAGGAGGGCAATATTTCTATGGGGATATAATGAATATTTTTTGACGAGAAGATCAGAATTTCCAATGGTCAAGATCCTACTGGTACTACTCTACATTGCCTCTACTTCAAAGAAATGAAAATGTAGTATGGACATCAAGAATCGCTCTTGTTGGGTGTGTACCATAAGTATTCGATTGTAAAGAATTCATCACATGGTGTGTTGATAAATATATCCCAAACCGAAGAGCCATTGAAGTTCAGGGAGAATCTCCTATTTCATTAGCACTAGTTTTTTTCAGGAAGATGTTGAAATTACTAGAGTCGACTCTTACCTTTAAAGGAGAAGAAGTGAGGGATTTTCTCAAGAAAAGAAATAATGGGTTCGACCTTCTGCAAGAATATAATGAAGACCTTGCTGCGATGCCTGTTGACATAACAAAGATTCATGTTAGTTCTTTGAAAAACCATTATTGAGAAATAACATGGTTGTTCACTAGAGTTATTGGACAAGAAAACATAGCATCCATCTCTCCGTTGGATCTACACATTTTGCACTTCACAGTTCATGAAAAATTCATCTCTGGCTCAGGAAAGATTATCTCTATCGAAATTGCTTCCTAGCTTCCAAAGTTTAAGAAAGAAAATAAATTCTTCATGGCTTCATATTTAATATTTGCTATATTTGTACCGCCATTTTTTCAAGGGATTAACAATTGGCAAGAAGGTAGACTGTAAAATCGACCCTGTAACTGTCTAGTACCGGGATCTTTGGAGACAAAAGACCTCTATTTATTTTTATGAAGCACATAATGAATTTGTTGCAGTTTTCAAGAAGCTTCTTTTTAGAGATAAAACATCCAGGTTGTCATCAAAGGCATCAAGTTTTCTAAATAATAAAGGTACCCTTGAGAAGAGTGAAAATTATAATTTCATTAGAATATTTTTCTCTCGAGAAAGTCTTGCTTTTCTCCCTTACAATATTTCAAATAAAATGTTTATCACTGAAGTTGCTAGGAAATATGGATTATGGCTTCACTTTTTTCATGAGAAGAGAAAAAGGCAATTTATCCCATTTCTGTGGAAGGTCGAAGAAATTGTATTAGGAAACATAACCAGAATCAATGAATTCTTAGCCCATTTGAATCATTTGAAGTTGAAATATACAAAAAAAATCAAAGGGTTTGACCCAGGCCATACTTTTGTTGACCAGATGCAATCAATATGATTCAGTAATGGATTTACCCAAACAATTATATTAGGGGAAGAAGAGGGTAATACTCAGGATATCGGTGCAACCTATAGATGATATTGATATTCTAATAAGCACTACAAACTAGCATAAGAAAAAAAGAAAGGGTCAAAATGAAAAAGGTGCTCAATCTCCAGTAGTTTCACAGAAAAATGGCTTGCCCAAGTACAATGTTTAAACAATAACACAATAAAAAAATATTTCAAGTGGAGGAGGTGATAAAAATCCTCAAGGAAAAATGGAAAATCCCCACAAAATTCAAGTAAGAAAGAAGAGAAAGGTTCCCCTGCAAGAAGAGGTAGAGAAGCAGGTGTCTGAAAATGATACAAATAACTTATCTCTTGAAGCTATGGATCATGAAGTTGATATTGAAAATATACATTTCCCTGATGAAGAACAAAGATTACAAGAAACCTTGCAAATTACACTTGAAATAACCATACACGAAGAAGGTTTTTCATAAGAAGAATGATTTACTATACAATGCACTATTTGACGGGGATTCCAAAAAGCTAGTATTTGAAGGAGTAAATAAGAGAAATAAGAAAGGAAGATCTCATTCTGAATATGATCTTAGTAAGTTGCATGCATCTCAAATTTATAAGATACACAAGGTAACCGATGATGCCTTGGATGTTTGAATTGATGACTTGAAGCTCATAATTCCAATTTAAAAGAAAAAGTCTGAGAACTGGAATCCACTTTGATGCCTCACCCTATTCTTGCAATCCCATTAGCCATTGCGAAGCCGAGAACACCTGATTTAAAGTTGAAGGGATAGTAAAGTTTGTTAATGGCTGTCAAGAAATTGGTCAAGGAAAATATAAAAAGAAGAATGTCACTCATCATGGAAGAATGTGATGTATCTGGTAATATTATTTATTTCAGATCTCGAGTAAATGTTTATAATAAATTTCTCCAAGAAAATTATAAACATGAAGAAGGGTTTTACAAAGATGTCGTTATACCATTTGTAATCAAAGTTTCCAACATTACTGAGCTCAAAAGAAGGGAAGAAGACTTTCCATCCCCGTCTAAAATGAAATAGTTGAAATCACACTGGATCAAAAAGATTAGTAATTTGAAGGACATTATGGACAATTGCAATGAAATTGTAAATAAAAAGGAAATGTTATTTAGAAAACTCACCGAGATAGACTTGGCAGGAAACATCGAAGAAGTGCAAGACTCAATATTAATCATAAATTCTATATTTATGACGAAGCAACAATTTGAAGAAAACGTGGACATATTGAAAAACATTTTAGTTGAAAAGTTCAATAGTATAATTGATTATAGTGAAAGAGAAATCGAAGATTGGCTAGTAGATTATGCATACAAAAATCAAGATATTGAAGAGTCAATTCATAATATTTCATATGAATTACGATATTTGGAAGGTGAGTTGTTTGATTTTAAAATTAATCATAAGATAAACATGGCTCCAATGAAGGATTACATAGAAAAATGGTTTAGAAAATCCCTAATCAATATTACCAAGGAAAATCAAGAAACAACAATTAATACTGGTTGAGAAATCGTCAGCGAGGAAGATAAAAGGACACCAACAACATCAAAGTAAAAGAAAGATTCCATCATAGTAAGTCTATACTGATCACATTTCTTCCCTTTTTAGATTTCATCCAGTTGTATCCATTCTCGTTAGAAGAATGTTACCGAATTATGATAACTTATTTTTTGTCTTCTATCCAGATTTTGTTTCCCACGCCTTGTTCCAGTGCTGCATCTTCTTCTTCATCTTTCTCATATGTATTTAATGGTCCACGTGAGCCCCAATCCTAGTCCATTCATGGAAAAAGACATTTAATTTTATAAGATTGTAAAAGACTCATATTATTTTTGAGAAATTCCAGAGAACTATTTCAGAGTTAATTTCGATTAAGTCTTGTAGCTCTGAGTTTTGAGTATAAGATATTTGAAGTCGACTTATCAAACTCTTATTTTTTATCTCAATAAGTAATACTCTTTCAAATTTCTCTTGTGTGTTGGACCATTTTCCCTTTTTATTTTAAATGTTATCATAAATATCTAAAAACTGTGATGGATGTGAGAGTTTTTGTTATTTCCTTCAATTTATTCATTTCTAGCAAATGTGATGTTTAAGGTTCTTGGTCCATTTCTCAGGAACTCTTGTATTTTATGATATTATTTAAATTTATTTGAGCAAAAAATATTTGGGTTTGTCTTATTGGAATAATCCAATTTATGTTTTAAAATCTTTGAAAAATTTACAAAGGAATACCACCTCTTTAAAAACGTAGGGTGATTAATATCCTCGTGAGGTTGTCGTTTCGGTCTTAACAAATTCAAACATCAACATTTTTGGTGACTCCACCGGGGACTTGAAAAAATAATATTTTGGTTCTATACCAAGATCAATCATGACTCAACCTCAACCTGAACAACCCCTGTTGCAAATTGGATTGGGAAACCAAATAAGTATTTTATGTTAGTTGTACAATCTAGTTCTCGAAACTACTCATAATCTTGAGGAATTGGAAAGATCTTGGGAGACTCTTGTTCAATAAGAAGAAAGAGATATTCTTATAATACAAAGAAGAGAAGAAAGGAATTGAAACTTGAATATTATAAAGGCCCTATTACCAAAGTAAAAGCAAGAAAATCGAAGGAGAAAGTTCAAATCTCAAAGAAGAAAATGATCAAATCATGGAGGATAGAGAAGAAATAAATGAGGAGAGGCGCCAATAAAGGCATGAATAAAGGTGCGAAGAAAGGTGTGAGAGGCACATAATTCCATTAGGAAGCGCCAAAAATTCCCCTCTCAATATTCAAGGAGAGCAACATCCATTACCAACTCTCCCCTAGGGAGCATTGCCAATATTTTTTGGAGACAAAAGAGTTGATCCTAAAAGACATTTGGATTTGTTCTTAGACATGTGTGATTTTCATTTGATACAACATGATAATGTTATGGTGAGATTATTCCTCCAGACACTGATTGGGCAAGCATATGAATAATACACGTATCTTCCCTTAAGATCTATTTCAGATTTTGATGATATCGAGAGATCATTTTTGACCATGCATGCTCCTCCAGTAGCATACCATACTCTCCTCACTAATTTCACCCAAATTCACATTATTAAAGGAGAAATAATTCGAGATTTCAATCTAATATTTTTCAAAACACTGAATAAAATACTTGAAGAGAAAAATCCAAATGATCCAGTAATACTGGGTTGTTATAAAAATGCAATGCCCTCAAACGTGAAGTTTTCCATTATAGCTTCTTTAATTGAAGATTTATATCATGCAATACAAAAGGCCACACAAATGGAAGAAATTATGCTGGAAACTGGTGCAAACCCTGGATTTTTCCTTGGAAAAATTCAAAAACAAATGGACGATCTTACCATTTCTGATCAAGCGACATCGAGTTCAAGAAGAGTCGAAGATCAAAGAAATCGTAACACTGAAACTCAAGGAACTAATGGAGGGATGTTTAGAGGAACACTTCCTAATTTAAGAAATGACCCAAATTTAGCACAAGAAATGAGGCAAAGGATGGAGATAGTGCATATGAATCGAACTATCCGACAGATGCAAAATGAAATCACTAGATTACAGAGGAATGATAATTATAATCCTAATCTGATAATGCCCATTTTAGAGAAAAGGAGGAATCTAATTCATGAATAGAGAGAAAGAAATGATAGCACTGATGATCAACAAAGACAAATATTTCCAAGGGAATCAAATCCAAACACAGTAGTACTTGAAGATGCTTTTGATGAACAAAGTATTGATCAAGAGGTTGACTATATTCAAGAAGAACATCTTGAATATGTACAGATGGATGAAGGTGAGTCATCCATGTATATATTCAATAAGCAAGAGGAGAAAGATATCTCACAAGACAATGCTGTCCAAACATGGGCACAAGTAAATAAATTTAAACTGAAAAAAATGTAGAAAAAGAAAAAGAAAAAGAAAAGGAAAAAGGGAAGGAAAAGGAGAAGAAGAGATCAAGTGGTTTGGAAATAAGTAAGCAACAATTTTTTTTAAATCCTCCTCAACATATGACATTCAATATAATTGAATATCTTTCCAAATTGAGAATCACCTTGCCTTTCATGGAAGTGATTAAAATTCCCCAGTAGAGAGAAAACCTTCTAAGAATTTTGGATGAGCCAAGTAGTAGAATGGATGTTGTTGCTACAAATCCAAGGAAAAGTCAAAACATATCAACAGTCAAGTTGAAAGGCAAAGCCCCCCTTTTTTATATTTCAATAGAGAATCATGATGTAGCGCTTCATAATTGTTTGGTAGACACTGGAGCAACAAAGAACATTATTCCCCTAGTATTAATGTAGGTGCTTGGTATGAGCTGTACTAAATATTATGAGACGAGTGAGAGCATTTATACCATTGATTTCATAAGAGTTCATGCTTATGGAAAAATTAAATACTTCTATGCTTGGATCACATCCGCCCCTCATATCATCATTGTTTTCGCCATCATAGTAGTTAATCTTCCTCCAGTCTATGGAGTGGTCCTCGAAAGATATTGGTCATCAATGATTGGAGGTTATATCATGAATGATGGTAGTTGCATGATGCTACCAAATAAAGATAGAACAATGCTCAAGGTGCCTCATGAGAATAGAAAGCCTTTCTCTTCCAAGAAGAAAGAAAATGAATTGATGGAAGATTATGTTGATGTAGGTATCATAAATTATGTTGTGCTCGATTCAGAACAATCAAAATATTTTAAAAGGGAAGAAAACTCTTTCACTGGATTTTGGAGAATGTCATTCGATGGTGCATGTTCAAGTTTAGGGAATGATGTTGGAGTTGTATTCAAAAGTCCTAATAAAATTAAACATCCGCATGCTATCATATTGAAAGTTTCCTTTCACAAATAATGAAGAAAAGTATGAGGCATTGATTCAGGGGATGATCATGGCACTAGAAATGAAAATTGAGCATTTAATTATAAATGGTGATTCTAAATTGGTTATAAACCAGATAACTCATAAATACAAAATAAAAAAGGAAAGGTTGAAACTTTATGTGAAAAGAGTAAATGAATTGATGGATTTATTTAGTTCATTTAACATCTTTTGTTCCTAGAGAACAAAACTAGAAAGTAGATTTTTTTGTGCTTGTTGCATCATTGTTTAATCCATATGATCGTCATGATAAGAATACTTTTCAAGTAAAAAGAATTTTCAGACCCTCAGTGCTTGATAATCAAGAATATCTCCAAGTATTCGAGAAGGATGAAGAGTTGAATGATTTCCTTGTTAATGAGGATGACCTTGAAGAAAGTAATAATAATGTTGCACCTATTCCAAAAAATTGTATCAAATCTGAGTCTTTCTTTACAAGAGATGATCAAGCCAAAATTTTAAAAGAAGAAGAATCAGTGCGAAAAGTGCAAGGAACACAAAAGATAAATATTGGAACATATAGTTCCTCTAGATATGTGAATCTTGGGATTGATTTCACTCCATAAGAAATTGTTCAATATACTGCATTATTTAAAGAATACTTTGATGTTTTTGCATGGACCTGTGATGATCTCAAGGCATATGAAAAATCAATATTCCATCATATTATACCATTGAAAGAGGGAGTTAATCTTTTTAAACAAAAGCTCAGAAATATAAATTCAAATTTGAAACCCTTGATAAATATAGAACTGGAGAAGTTGAAGAAAGTTGGAATTATTTTTCCCATCAAGCACTCAAATGGATATCTAATCTAGTAATAGCGAGAAAGAAAACTAAGGAAATTTGTTTGTGTGTCGATTTCAGAGATCTGAATAAAGCAAGTATTAAAGACAACTATCCTCTTCCCAACATGGAAGTTTTGCTTCAACAAGTTACTGGATCTACATGTATGTCCATGTTACATGGATTTTCAGGATATAATCAAGTATTAGTTGCAGAGGAGGACATGCCTAAAATTACTTTCATAACACCATGGGATACCTATGCCTACGCTCACATTCATTTTGGCCTAAAGAATGCTGAAGCTACTTTTCAAAGAGTCATGGATCATGCTTTTAAGGATTTAATAGGGAAGTTTATGGATGATTATCAAGATGATGTCACTGTCCATTCCAGGATAAGGGAAGAACATATAAATCATTAAGACAAGTTTTTGAAAGGTGAAAATTATATGGAATTTCTCTTAATCCAAAAAAGTGCTTGGTTGTAGTTTCCGAAGGGAAATTACTGAGGTATATAGTTATCAAGCAAGGAGTTTATATTTATCTCGAAAGATTCAAAGCCATCAACGAATTAAATCCTCCAACTTTAAAAAAGGGTGTACAATCATTTTTTGGAAAGATAAATTTTGTAAGAAGATTTGTTCTAGATTATGCAACTATTTTCAAACCAATCAATTTGTTGCTTAAGAAAGATCGAAGATTTGAATGGACTAAAGATATCCAAAATTCCTTTAATAATATCAAGTGTGCAATCACCACAACACCTGTATTGATCAGTCCTAAATTTGACAAAGATTTTATTATATATTATTTTTCTACAGAAGGGACCATAGCTTCAGTCCTTACACAAAAAAATCTCAGAGGAGAAGAGCTTCCAATAAGCTTCATGAGCAAGACCCTTCATGATTATGAACTGAAATACTCAAAAATTGAAAAATAGGCTCTTTCTCTAGTCAAGGCGGTGGCTCACTTCCGAACTTATATTTTGAATTCTCATGTTATAGCATATGTTCCTTCATCCCCAATAAAGATTCTCTTAAATCAACAATTAAGAGAAGGAAAATGGGCAAATTGGTTGGCTAAGATTCAAGAGTATGACATAGAGATTACACCACTAAAAGTAATTAAAGGACAAGGATTATGTAAGTTTATTGCAGACAAAGATATTATTTTCTATTTGAGATCTGGACAATTCCCAAACAACATGACTCCCAAAGAGAGAAGAGCACTGGAAATTAAGTCAGCTCAGTATGTATTAGTCACATAAGTTATGTTCAGAAGGAATAATGGTGGAATACTGCTGAGATGTGTAGATTCAAACAAAGCCCAAGAATTGATAAAAGAGTTTCATGAAGGAGTTTGTGGAGGAAAATTTTCACCTACTATTACTGCCCATAGAATAATAAGATCAGGGTATTATTGGCCAACAATATTTAAAGATTAATACGCAATGGTAAGAATTTTTTTTTCTTGTCAAATGATTTATGGAAAGATGAAGAAAATTGTAATGCCTTTACAACCTGAACTGGTAGTAGAACCATTTGCATAGTGATGACTTGATGTGATTGGACCAATATACCCAAAATCAAACAAAGGATATGGATACATTCTCACTGCCACAGATTATTTCACAAAGTGGCAAGAGTCAGTGGCTTTAAAAAGGGTTGATTATGAAGAATTGATAAGATTTATCAAAGAAAATATTCTATCAAGATTTGGAGTGCTAGAAAAGTTCATCACTAATAACGGATCAATCTTCATTGGATCAAATTTTACCAAATTTTGTGGGGAATTTGGTATTATAATGGGACAATATTCAAATTATTACCCCCAAGGAAATGGACTGGTCGAATCTACGAACAAGACTTTGATCCAAATTATTAAAAAGAAAATTGATCAGAATCAAAAGAATTGGCATTTAAAATTAATTGATGCGTTATGGGCAAGCATATTAACACCAAAAGTCAGAACTGTGATATCTCCATATACATCGGTGTATGGAAAAGAAGCAAAAATGCTAATTAATCTAGAATTGAATGCATTGACTCATGTTGTAAATATTGAAGACACAAAAGATATTTCTCCTTTGCACAGAAGGCTAAATCAAATTCTGAAGTTAGAAGAAGAGCGATCTGAGGCCTTGAAGAAAATAGATGAGAGACAACATAATGTCAAAAAATATTTTGATCAAAATGCAACAATCAAGAATTTTCAAAAAGGTGAATTGGTATTGCTCTGGAACAAAGATAAAGACAAATCTTCAATTCATACAAATTCCGAATCCATTTGGATTGGTCCTTACATCATTGAGAAGATCTTGAGTTTTAATTCATACATGCTTAAAGATATGAAGGGGACAATATTAATATTTCCAGTCAATGGGAAACATCTCAAAATATTCTTTGCTTGATCAATTTTCTTCCTATGTTTTTGTTTTGTATATTCTCTTTCTCTAACTCCATAGCCCAATGGAGAAGATACTTAGTTTTCAAATCTTGGGTTCTCAGCAAATCGCAAGGGGTCACTGTCCCATAGTTGAATCTAGTTGTTGACCCCTATATTTTCTTTGGTCTATTACTTCTCCATACTTAGAAAAAATTATTGCTTTTATTCTTGTAAAAGTCTACCTTGTCTTTTCTTTCACTATACTTAGCCATTTTCTTTCACTTCACCATGGGTTTGCTGGTCAACATACTTTTCCTTGTAATTACACTATCACCAAAATTCCCTTTCACGTCCACGATCCTCAAATTGCACGACAATTAGAAATTTTTTCTTTTTCCTTTCTCACCGTGGGTTTGATGGTCCCTAAGTTTCTCATCTCCATTTACCTTACAAACCCGACCGACAAAGACACTTAACCATTTTTCTAACCTTTTTCTTCCCACACAACATTTGCATATTTTTCTTCACACTGGACTCACGAGTTCACTCCAAATTTTTCTGTCATATCTTCCCACACCGTATCATGTTTTTCGAGATACATTCAATGTTGGTGCTGCAAAAGATAATTGTTTTTCAAATCACGAAAAGGACATTATTAATGGAAAAAATCTCGAGGGATTTTTCCTTCAATGTGCATTAATTGTTTTTCATTGGGAAAATATTAAGTCATTATTATCTGTAAAAACACCTCATTTCTACGAATATCTTCTAAGTAATCACACAAACAATCCACTAACTTCATGGATGTAGGAAGGAAATATTTATGTAGGGATACAATCAAAATTTTTGGACAAGAAGATCAGAATTTCCAATGGTCGAAATCCTACTGGTACTACTCTACATTACTTCTACTTCAAAGAAACAAAAATGTAGTATGGACATCAGGAATTTCTCTTGGTGGATGTGTACCCGAAGTATTCGATTGTAAATAAGTTATCACCTGGTGTGTTGATAAGTATATCCCAAACTGAAGAGCAATTGAACTTCAAGAAAAATATCCTATTTCATTAGCACCATTTGTTTTCAGGAAGATCTCGAAGTTACCAGAGCCAATTCTTACCTTTAAAGGAGAAGAAGTGAGGGATTTTCTCAAGAAAATAAATAATGGGCTCGACCTTCTGCAAGAATATCTTGAATACCTTGCTGTGACACTTGTTGACATAAAAATGATTCAGGTTAGTTCTTTGAAAAAACCTTGTTGAGAAATAACATGGTTATTCACTAGAGTTACTGATCAAGAAAATACAACAACCATCTCTTGGTTGGCTCTGTACATTTTTAACTTTGCAGTTCATGAAAAATCCATTCTCAACTGGGGAAAGCTTATCTCTATCGAAATTACTTTCCAACTTTCAAATTTTAAGAAAGAAAATAAATTCTTCATGGATTCATATTTAATATTTGTTATTACGTACGGCAATGTTTTGAAGGGATTAACAATTGGCAAGAGGGTAGACTATAAAATCGACCCTGTAATTGTCTAATACCAGCTCTTTGGAGACAAAATACATCTATTTATTTTTATGAAGCACATAAAGAATTTGTTGTAGTTTTCAAGAAGCTTCTTTTTGGAGATAATACATCCAGGTTGTCATCATAGGAAACAACTTTTCTAAATAATAAAGGTACCCTGGAGAAGAGAGAAAATTATAATGTCATTAGAATATTTTTCTTCTGAGAAAGTCCTGCTTTTCCCCTTACTACATTTCAGATAAAATGTTTATCACCGAAGTTGCTAGGAAGTATGGATTTTGGCTTCACTTTTTTCATGAGAAGAGAAAAAGGAAATTTATCCCACTATCGTGGAAGGTCGGAGAAATTGTATTAAGAAACATAATCATAATCGATGAATTCTTAGCCCATTTCGATCATTTGAATTTGAAATATGCAAAAAAAATTCAAAGGGTTTGACCCAAGTCATACTTTTGTTGACCACATGCATTCAATAGGATTTAGTAATGCGTTTACCCAAGCAATTGTATTTGGTGAAGAAGAGGGTAGTACTCAAGACACTCCGGTGCAACCTATTGACGATATTGAGACTCTAATAAGCACTATAGATCAACATAATAAAAAATGAAAGGGTCCAAATGAAAAAGGTGCTCAATCTCTAGTAGTTTCATAGAAAAATGGCTTACCCAAGTATAGTGTTCAAACAACAACACAACATAAAAATATTTCAAGTGGCAATTCAAGTGGAGGAGGTGATAAAAATCCTCCTCAAGGAAAAATGGAAAATCCCCACAAAATTCAAGTAAGAAAGAAGAGAAAGTTCCCCCTGCAAGAAGAGGCAGAGCAACATGTGTCAAGAAATGATACAAATAACTTATCTCTTGAAGATATGAATCTTGAAGTTGGTATTGAAAATATACATTTCTCTGATGAAGAACAAAGATTACAATAAAACCAACAAATTACAGTTCAAATAGCCGCACAAGAAGAAGATCTCGTATTTGGTAATATTATTTCTTTCAGATCTCGAGTAAATGCTTTTAATGAATTTTTTCAAGAAGATTATAAACATGAAGAAGGGTTTTGCAAATATGTCGTTATACCATTTGTAATCAAAGTTTCTAACATGACTTATCTCAAAAGAAGGGAAGAAGACTTGCCATACTCATCCATAATGAAATAGTTGAAAGCATGTTGGATTAAAAATATCAGTATTTTGAAGGACATCATGGACAATTGCAATAAAAATGTAAATAAAAAGGAAATGTTATTAAGAAAACTCACTGAGATAGATTTGGCAAGAAACATCAGAGAAGTACAAGACGCAAGATTAATCATAAATTCTATATTTATGACAAAACAACAATTTGAAGAACACGTGGACCTATTGAAAAGAATTTCAACTGAAAAGTTCAATAGTATAATTGATTATAATGAAATAAAAATTCAAGAATGGCTAGTAGATTATGCAAACAAAAATCAAGATATTGAAGAGTCAATTCACAATATTTCACATGACTTAAGAGATTTGGAAGGTGAGTTGTTTGATGTTAAAATTAAAAATGAGATAAACGTGGCTGCAATGAAGGATTACATAAAATAATGGTTTTGAAAAGTCCTAATCAAGATTACCAAGGAAAATCAAGAAACAACAGTTAGTACTGGTCCAGAAACCATCGGCAAGGAAAATAAAAGGACATTGACGTCATCAAATTAAAAGAGAGATTCCATCATAGTAAGTCTATATTGAACACATTTCTTCCTTTTTTAGAGTTCATCCACTTGTATCCATTCTTTCGTTAGAAGAATATAACCAAATTTGGATAACTTCTTTTTTGTCTTTTGTCTAGATTTTGTTTCTCGTGCCTTGTTCCAGTTCTGCATCTTCTTCTCTATCTTTCTCATATGTATTTAATGGTTCACGTGAGCTCCAATCCCAGTCCATTCATGGACGAAAATCTTTAATTTTCTAAGACTGTAATAAACTTACACTATTTTGTAGAATTTCCAGAGAACTATTTCAGAGTTAATTTCTATTATGTCTTGTAACTCTGATTTTTGAGTATAAGATATTTGAAGTTAACTTATCGAACTCTTATTTTTGATCTCAATAAGTAATACTCTTTCAAATTTCTCTTGTGCGCTGGAACATTTTCCCTTTTTATTTGAAATGTGATCAGAAATATCTAAAAACAGTGATGGATGTGAGAGTTTTTGTTATTTCCTGCAATTTATTCATTCCTAGCAAATGTGATGTTCAAGGTTCCTGGTCCATTTATCAGGAACTCTTGAATTTTATGATATTATTTAAATTTCTTTGAGCGATATATATTTTGATCCAGGTTGATCTCGGTGGCCATCCAAATTTTCCACTAAATCAACATTTCGAGCCTATGGTTTTGATAAACCATGATATTCACCTTTTTGATGGGCTAATCCGGATTATGTTGAGAACGAAACGAGACAAAAGAAAAAATATAGAAAAGAACACAAAAATATAGTGAAACCCAACTTCTATTATTGAATCAAATAGAAAAACAATGTAGAACACAAACTGACAGAATGGGGTAGCTTATGTCTGAAGAGAAAGAGACGCTAGCTATGCTTCATTCACAATAAGATTTACATCACACTCCATTGCATCCTTAAAGGGCCTCCTTCACCTCAATTATATATGAGAGAATGAGAGGAGAACAATTCCCATGATGCATGTGGGGTAATTCAAACTAAGTTTACAAAATTCCATAGGCATGTAAAACATAAGGAATTCTCAGGCGGTCACCCATCCCAATACTACTCTAGCCTGAGCATGCTTAACAACATATTTCTAATAATATCAGATGTATTAACACTATGTTGTAGGCATGTACATAAAACCACTAGGAAAGCATTACATTATGTTTGTAACTAACAAATGAAGATGACATTACATTCCATTACCCATCAAAATGGTGAATATCATGGTTTATCAAAACCATAGGCTCGAAATGTTGATTCAATGGAAAATGTGTATGGCCATCGAGATCAACCTGGATCATTCCTCCCCCCTTAGGAAGCAATGGTCCCCATTGTGTCAAGTTCCCTCAGGATATGGGGGAACTTCTATTGAATCTGAACCTTGGTGAGTTGCTTGCCTTGTTGAAGTAGATGTCATGATTGTACTTTTCCTGTGGAAGGATATCATGAACCTGTTGGAGGTGTTGGATGCATTCAATAGATCTGGCTGCATGATCTTCCTTTCTCAGAGTGTGGGAGGACTATGTCGGTGAAGATGCAATAAGAAGAGATATGTCGATGGGGGCTACTGCTGAAAACCCCAAGCACACCTGAAAAGGGTTATGGCCAACAGAGATATGATGAACATATGGAAGAATCTCATTTTGTTCATGATCCTCTCTAATATTATCGACTTGCTTCTATTGGATATAAACATCATGGGTTGAGGCTATAGTAGTTCAAGTGTTCTTCTATTGACCTTCTAAATGGATCATGAAAAGGCTGAACTTTGGGATATGAGAGATTACTTTGCGACATTATTTTTCTGAGATAGTAGTCAAAGCTACTTCTGGTACCCTATAGAGATGACAACCTAGAGTAACAATAACATTGTGGGGCTGAGACTCATAGATAGTGTGACGTTTCCACATATATGATTTTCGTAAAATAACATCACAGATTTCAAGTGGGGCAACATCACACACTACCTCATCCTTGAAGGGCTTGATTCCATAAGAAAAATGACATTGTTGGCTGACATGGATGTCTCATCCTTGAATCAACCATATGATGGTGTATGGTTGGGGGTATGGAATGATTGGTAGCTTCAATGTCTTGACAACCTCGAATGAGATCATGTTCTTTCAACTCCCGCTATCAACAATGAAATGTAGTGGAGTCCCCTTTACCCACATTTGTGAGTGGAAGAGGCGCCCCCCCTCCTCAATCTCCTCTGGTTCTTTTGGTTGTATTGTGTTGGTTGCGATGGTAGAAGTGGGTTCTACATCGATGATCTGTTTCCCTTTATTGTGCTTTGAATTAGAGTCCACGTCAGGTTATGATTCTTTTTCTTTGAGCTCGACCACCAATGAGTGTTTCAAGTGACATTCATCAGTGTTGTGCCAAGGGCTGTTGTGGAACTCGCACCACTTTTTGGTGTCTTTCTTAGACTTCCCGTTACCCTTATTTTCCTGCATCTTAGACTGGATCTCTTGAGGTTGGAATTCCTCGCTCTGTTTTTCGTTCAGCGAGTTAGGATTTCCTTTTCCATGCTTCTGTAGTGGCATATTTTCAAACCCAAACTCCCACTTACTCTGTTGCTTGAATTTCTGCTCAATTTTGACTGTATATCGATAAGCATATCCCAGTGAGAAGATGTCCAAGAAATCCAACTCTGTTTGGATGTACCTGTGTAGACCACTGCGATACTTCAAAACTAGGTGCTTGTCGGAGTTCTTGATACCCAACTTTGAGCACAAGGTATGAAAGATGTTGGTGTACTCCAACACCGTTTGGTCTCTTTTCTCACACAGAGTTGTCCATCTCATGTATTGGTCATCATAGTTTCTGACAGCGTATAACTCCTCCTTTAGGGAATCTACAAAGGTGTCCCAAGTGGGTTCTCTCCCGAATGGTGTAGATTCATCTGTGATGTACTTCTCTAAGTAACCTTTAGAATTTTTTTGGACAGAGTAATAGCCTTCTAGCAAATTCAACAATTTTTATAGAGCATCTGCATATATCTGGCCTTCAAATAATGGGATATCAAAATTTACTTGTACCTTGAAGAGTGATCCACCTCTGAAATGGTTGCTTGTTGAATATGCCTCAATCTCCATCAGTAGTCATTGCAATATTTGAGCAAAGTTGTCCATCATTTCATTCCTCTGTCGCGTGAGGGCTTCCTCGGGAAACGTCTTGAAAGGATCTCTTACTCTGTCATCTCTTTTTTCTTCCGCCATGGGAGGTCTCTTGGGTTCGTGAGAGTTGTTTTACTTAAGCGAAACTAGCTCAAGACCCTACTATATTACTATATATACCCTGACCTCGTTGGGGACATGCATTGAGAAATGACGAGGATCAGATTTTTTTGATACCACTAATATGGATTATGCTGAGAATGAAACAAGACAAAAGAAAAAATATAGAAAATAACACAAAAATACAGTGAAACCCAACTTCTATTACTGAATTAGATAGAAAAACAATGTAGAACACAAAATGGAAGAATGGGGTAGCTTATCTTTGAAGAGAAAGAGATGTTGGCTATGCTCCATTCACAATAATATTTACATCACACTCCATTGCATCCTTAAAGGGCCTCCTTCCCCTCAATTATATATGAGAGAGTGAGAGGAGAACAATTACCATGATGCATGTGGGATAAATCAAACTAAGTTTTAAAAAATTCCATAGGCATGTAAAACATAAGGACTTCTTGGGTGGTCACCCATCCCAATACTACTCTATCCTGAGTGCACTTAACTACAGAGTTCTAATGGGATTCGATGCATTGTAGTAATGTACATAAAACCACTAAGAAATCATTACATGATGCTTGTAACTAACAAATGAAGATGGCATTACATTCCATTCCCCATCAAAAGGGTGAATATCATGGTTTATCAAAACCACAGGCTTGAAATGTTGATTCAGTGGAAAAGGTGGATGGACATTGAGATCAATCTGGATCATATTTGGGTTTGTCTTAATGGCATAATCCAATTTATGTTTTAAAATATTTGAAAAATTTACATAGGATTACCACCTCTTTAAAAATGCAGGGGGATTAATATCCTCGTGAGTTTTCAATTCCGGTCTTAACATATTCAAACGTCAACAACTCTATGAGTTGTTATTTTCCCCTAATATCTCCCCCCACCCCCAATGAATTTTCCCTAATATATCTCCCCATTCCCACCCTCATATCATGATTTTTCCTTAATATCCCCCACCACCACCCTCAATGAGTTGTTTTCCCTAATATCTCCCCCAGTGTGAGGGTGGAGCTAGGGCTAGGGGGATATATCAAGGAAAACTCAGGAGATAATAGGGAAAAATTGATGAGTTTTACTTAATATTCCCCCCACCCCAAATTCATCATATGAGGGTGGTTTTGGGGGCATATATTACAAAAAACTCTATTGAGGGTGGTGGCGAGGGGAGATATTAGGGAAAAATCAACGGGTTTTCCCTAATATCTCCCCCCACTTCCATCCCTAATTGATTTTCCATAATATCTTCCCCACCCCATTCAGTTTTCCCCTAATATCTCTACCCAACCCCACCCTCAATTGATTTTTCCCTAATATCTATCCCTACCCCCTATGAGTTTTCCCTAATATCTCCCGCCACCCCCACCCTCATATGATGGGTTTTCTCTAATGTCTCCCCCACCCCCACCCTCGATGGGTTTTCCCTAATATCTCTCCCCATCCCCACCCTTGATGGGTTTTCCCTAATATCTCGCCCCACCCCCAATGAGTTTTCCATAATATCTCCCAACACCCCCACTCTCATATGATAAGTTTTCTCTAATATCTCCCCACACCCCCATGGTCGATGAGTTTTCCTTAATAACTCCCCCCACACCCACCCTCATATGAGGGTGGGAGTGGGGGTAGATATTAGGGAAAACTCATTGTGGGGGTTGTTGGAGTACATGCATACATATTTTCTCTCTCATGCATAATTATTTCTCTCCTAGAGAGCACTTGAGCTTCATCATGTGTAATACCATGGGTTGCCAAAACCATGGCCCCATAAACCACACTTTGTAAATTCCTCTTTTATCTTAGGTAAGTTCCACATTTCTAGGGATGAGAGTGTTTCATTCCTTAACTCTAGGGTCAAATCATATTTTCTAGGAGCTAGAGTGCTTCTTTCCTGTTGGGGTACATGCTCAACTACATACTCAGTGACATACTCATTTTCCCATTTTTCCACTTTATCAGGAGGATTGATATTTATAGCATGTCTATTTATAGCCTTGTCTATACCTAGCCTGACCACCATACCTAGCCTGATTGCCTTAACTAGCATGATTATTCTTGATCATGTCTATTTTTGGCATTTTCTATCTTTATCAGGGGACCAAACCCTAACAATCTATTTTTGGCATTGTCTATTTATAGCAGGTCTATTTTTAGCCTGTGGCTACCTATATGTAATACCATAGGAAAATACCACGGGTTTCAAAAACCACGGGCTCATAAAGCACCATTAGGTAAATTTCTATTTTATAGGAGGAAGAGTGCTTCATTCCTTGATTTAGGAGTTAATCCCCATTTCATGGATAGAGAGTACACTTGAGTGAGAATATTCTTAACTCCTCTTTTGGAGAGTTTTATATATTGTAATCATGATCAAGGATTAGTACAAGGTGATTTGAGTTGGTTTCTTAGTCTCTTATGTGTGAAGATTGATTCTATTTTTCTCTCTCCTCTATTTCTTTTACAATTAACTAGTGTAGTACTTGCTACTCACAATTAGATCTTGGAGAGTGGTTTAATCCTACATGGTATCAGAGATACTATTGTGAGGGAGTGTTCACTTTTATTATATGTTTATAGATTATATTGAAATTCCACAAAGAATTATGGATCAACCATCTTCTTCAGTGATCTTGACACCCTTCAACTACTTTGAGTGGAATCCCTGTTGTAGGAAAACTCCCTTGCGGAAAGGTGAATATCCTCTTGGATCCTAGACCCCTATTACCAAGACAAAAATATGCTAACATTGGACACTAAAATTCCTTTAAATGTAGTTAAACTAGTCAAAGGGAAAAGAGGAAGAAAGTATGATATACCTTTTTTTGAAGCTTGTCCTCGCTTAGTCCAGGATGAACTTGATCTTCAAGCCCTTTAATGAGATCCACAATCCAATAGACAACAAAGACAATGCATGCTTCCTATTCTACCAAGATTAGTTTAAACTAAATTTATAAAAAAAAGACAAGCCTATGCAATCATACACAAACTTGAAGGAAATAGGCCAAGCATATATTAATGAGAACATTACAAGGCACTTACAAGCTATATATGTAGTTGTAGCAACCTCTCCAAGTCCTCCTTGTCCAACCCCTTGCTCGAAATATCCACTATCAGAATGACAATACTTTTCGCTGATATTATCCTCCTTTTCACCATGAGAATGCATCCTTTTATAGGCTTTAATAGGCTCAACCACCTTAGTTATCTTTGGGATAAGTTGAGGATATGACTACATCAGTTGTGACATATCCCTTAGATGCAGCCTAAAGCTTGGATTCGAGCCAAACCAATTGAGATCATTTCTAGTTGTCTTTATAGATAAGGGGGATTTCTTCCCATGATTCTCTCAACCAATCAACGCTCCCTCAAAACTGGCAATAGAGCGCTTCAACACTCCCTGCTAGGTGGACAAGAAGCGCTAGCACTCCGTGCATGTGAGCAGGGGAGCGCTGATATTCCAAAATTTCGTCAATATGACCATTTCTCAAGGTAAAATATTTTGCTAATATTTCCAAGTGATGTGTTTTCCACGTCTAACATGTCTTAGAGGATGTATCAAGTGTCTCCATGGTGTCGTTCTCAATATGACATATGCAGAATGAAAATGTGACATTTACGACACTTGAGACAAAAGTGCGACACTTGAGATAATGATAATGGGACATTATTGAAGTGAAGAATTTTGACGTGTAACAAATTGGTCCCCAAAGTGCGAGGTCAAAAGATGGAAGTCTACGAATGAAATGCTTTGTAGATTTTCAAAGCAAGGGTATGGAGTCGGAGAACCTAGAAGAAGTTGTAAACAACCATCAAACAAAAGTTATCATGTGTTTCAAACCCAAGGCAAACATACCTATTCTTGAGGAACAAAGAACTTAAGGTATGGCCGCCAATAAATACACTACGGATTCATGACGATACTGACTAAGGGTATAGCCACCAAGGATACAATGTGGATCTATACCTCCATGACATGAACTAATCGTGGTCACGAGAAATACACAGTGGATTTATGAGATGATAAAACATAGCCACAGACCAATACAATGTGGATCTATGTGACACTATATCTACATGCTCAAAATATATCCTTTACAGCTTGGGAAAGAAGATATCAGAATGACTACTGAACCCAGGGTCTTCGTCCCAATCCCGATGTGGTACAAATCTATCCATGTGAATAGATGTTTTGATGTTGAACATGGTAGAAACCACTTGATTATCGGTCATTGAGGTAAACTGTTAACAAGTGCAAGGGAAATCATCAATGATGAAAATGACTCCCAAGGTACTCTAGTAAAATCCAACGAATGCGAATGAATGAGATGAATTCAAACATTCATGGAATTATCCGATCAGAGGTTGATGATGTAAACCCACTGTCGAAGGCGAGGAGGAATGCCTTTGAGGGATGCAAGTCCCAAGGTACTAACTGGCTTCTAAGTCTAATTCCCAGATGATGTGTTGAATTCAACAAGAAAAGATTTATTGAAGGAGGGACTTGTATACCCCATCATCGACATGAAACTGACATAGAGATGTAAGATGGTGAGTCAAATGAGTATGGACTGACACGGGTATTGAAACTAGAATTTTTGTGATGGTTGACTCTTGAGGCAGATACTTCCCTTGAACACTGAGGCACAACATGAATTGGCAACATAAACATAATGTGGACCAAAACATAATGTAGTGGATGCTATGACATTCATCGGGTGACCCAAAGGAGTGGAAAGACTCATAAGATTGGTTTAGTGCAGAGGTTTAGCGGATTATCCAAGTGTTCAAAATGCAGGTGGAAACAATGTGCCATGTTCAAGGGTGACTGCAAGAGTGACTTGTGACAATTCTAAAATATAACTTGGCTTACTTCCTTCAATTCCCCCTCCCCATTCAGATAGACAAGTACCTCTTTTTGTTTTTACGAGCTCAAGGAGGATAAAACATGCTTGATATAACTCACCTTCGGTAAGTCCCTCTTCCTTTGTTCAAAACAAACTGGAAGAAGTAAGGGTTTTGTCCCATATGGGCCCTTCAATGTTTGATTTTAGTGAGTCCAAAGAAGGAAAACTCGGTGGTTTTTCATGTTTAGAGAGTCTGAAAAGAACTTAAAGGCGACTCCAGGGTTGTCCTTTTTCATAATTTTAGTCTCCGAAGTTCGAAAAAGAGATAAACTGCTACTCAGGAGACGCCCTTTCAAAACCTTTTAAATGAGTGTGAAAGGAAGTAAGGTCACTTGACAATCTTTTCATGTTTAGAGAGTTTGAAAAGAGCTTAAAGGAGACTCCAGAGGGTTCCTTTTTCATGTAACCTTTGCGAGTCCCAAAAAGTGATAAAATTCTACTCGGTTACATTCTCATGTTTTTTTGAGCGCGAGAAAGAACAAATTGCTCATCAGTGTTACAAGGTTGTTGGAAAGATACTGCTTAAAAACCTACAAATACAAACAATTATGGTATTAGAGCATTAGTGAATCCTCAAAAAGATTAACCCCCCCCCAAAAAAACTTTATATTAGTGAGAAATAGAAAAATGAACCCTATCAAATAGTAAAATAGGTTAAGAATTTCATTTACCAATTGAGTTTTACCAAATTCTTCTAGCTTTGGAATTTTCCACCTTTGGAGGGCAATTTTCGAGCTGTGAGTACAGAAGCTGTGATCGACCACTTTCGATTCCATTTGGACTAGGTTGGTCACCTTGCCTTTCCAATATTTTTTCATGGTTTAATTTTGTGTTTTAGCTCATATTTTAGTGTTATAACCCTAATTATCACCATACATGCTTACTTGGCATCATGCCATCTCAGATCCCTTCTTTGCCAAAGCACTGCTGAACAGCTCTTTAAAAAACCTCTTTTATAAGGGCCCACATGCCCTACTCCATTACTGCACGCGTGTATACACTATCTGACCTAAAACAACCCGCGTGTACCTACAAAAGCACGAAAAAAGGAAAGTTTCCGACATAACACATAGCTTTGGGTGAGTTAACTGAATCTTCCGGCCATGCATGGCCGAGGGTTCGTCCAAATACCTAGCTTCTTCTAGCCTATAAAAGAAGGGTTAGGGGTCCTATTTGGAAGAGGAGAATAAGAGTAAAGAAACTCTACCCAATTGCACATTCCCATTGTCCCAACCCTTTAACCATCCTTGTGCAAAGAGAGATACAAAGAAAAGAAGTTGGAGGACATTTGAAGAGGAGCCCAGGATCAGGTTTGCGGAGCAGTGGCCGGTCTCGACATTGTAAGTTGATTCATTAAAGTAAATAATAAATAAATGATTTTCCTGTCCCACTATATGAGTTCTTCATAGTTTAGTGAATATATGTTTGAATCTCTGACCCATTAATATGTAGAACAAATGCATGTAGAGTTTGTTGCTTGTTTTGTACGCAGTTCAATCTTTAGAGGATAGCTGCTAGCAAGCGATCAAGTGTGAAGAAGGATCGACATCGAACATCCAAAACAAGGTATGTTCATTTAACCATGTATTTGCTTAAAAGAAATGGGGATTAGGTCTGGGACGACGGTAGAAAGTAGGATTCTTTTGGTCTTATCTGCATGCATAATATAACCCTAAGTGCTAGTTTGTAGGGGGATTTCCCACCACAACAGAATTGGCGACCATACTGGGGAGATCTCTAGGGTTCCTCGGAATATTTTTGGGTATTTTTAAAAGACTGGATTTCTTTCCTGTTTTTTGAAGTTTCTGCAAAGTTTGAGCTAACAGAGATTCTGGTCTTCCATACCAGCTATCTCTGTTTCTTTGCTTGACTGTGTTTTTTTGAGACCCACAGAGGTACACATGGTCTGCATAAGGTCTGCACGCATGTACCTGCACCCTACTTTCTTACAGCCCTCGTGTAAACGCTAGCTGAAGAAGTAACAATAGCGCGTATGATTCCAATTTTTTTTTGAGGCAGTCATCCTCTTCCTTGTCAGAATCAGTCATTCTTAAGGGTTTTCTGGAACTCTTTCTAGTCTTGGTTGTTTGCAGTCTATGACTTAGGGTTCATCTCAGATTCGTTTGTTTTACGAATTTTTCCTTACATTGTTTTTCTTTTTTCTGTTAAAGAAAGTGTCTAAGCCTTCAAGAGATCCTGGTTCTCAGTATCAGTGGTCTCTTCCTGGTTTGGATTGTCTGTTTTTATTTGTTTCAGAGTTTTAAGAGATACACACGGCCTGTCTAAGGCCAACACGCATGTACACGCCCTCTATCTCTACACAGCTCGCATGCACACACTTGCTGTTGAATTGTCAGTAGTGTGCTTGTGAAGGATAGTTTTTGTTGAGGGTGAGGTAGTCATCTTTTCCCTTGACAAGAGTTATAGCTCTCAGGTTTTTGAATCTCTATCCTAGTATTTAGTAGCTTAGGTTTGATCTCAGCCATAGCTTTCTTTTTTCATTTAAAAGTTTTTCATCAAAATTTTCTTTAGGGTTTTTAGACAAGTGTGAGAGTCCTTTTTTAAGTTGCTAGTGTGTGATTTATTGAAGTGATTCTTTGCGATATGCGATTAGGCCATAAATTTTTCTTGGTTTTTGACTTGTTGATATTTTTCCTTTTTGCTTTGTGAGCATTCAAAAAAAAAAATAAAAAAATTCTTTCATTTCTTTGTTTGGTTGAAAAATGTTGTTTTGCATTAATAACTAGGGAAAAGTCTTTGCTTTCTTAATTTCTTGATAGTTTACTTATATTGTGAGTAGATCGTAGTCGAGTGAAATCTTGCTTTAAGTTTGTTGTTCAAAAGATCTTAGAAA
>ML783880.1:255904-268706 GCA_009831015.1 Picea engelmannii | reverse complement strand
GCTAAATCTAAAATTTATTAGACTTTTATGTTTGTAGGGTTAACGAACTAGTTCAGGATTAGGGCCTTGGATTAGGTTGGAGAGGAAACTCTTCAAGGCCATTAAAATCAAACATTGGAGTCTGAGTTAGGGAGTGTCCAAGTCCAGTATCGTGAAATTTATTCAGGACCCCCCTCTAAAACAGGGGATAAGCACGAGGTTGAGTGCAGAAAGGTAGCGTAGATAACCCCTCCAAAGCTGGACCAATCGTAGAGGAGAACACATATAGAGGGCTTGTCTTGGGATTCCATCGATTGCATTTTCCACGAAGCTTCGTGGGTCTCGAATCCATTCGAGGTCCTCATTTTTCTTCTGAACCACTTGCTATCGATACCCTTGATAGGTTTCGGGCTCGATACCCTGCTCATTGTGGTCTGCCCGACTTTCGAATGTACTCACCTGCTGACTGTTCGCGGGCTGGCAACCTAGTTGCCTATCTTTTTTAGGGACATTCACAGGTGACTGCGGGGGTATACCGCGGTACCTAGGACAGACATCGGGCCATGCTTTGCAGAGTATACCCGGAGGGTGCTTCCGTGTTCGAGTTTCACTTGCACCAGTAAGTTGCTCTAGTGTTGGTTGTTGTAACTGTTCTTCCAATTAGTTTAGTGTTTGCTTGTCTTATCTTGTAGGGAATTTTTAGTGCGTGTTGTTTTTGAATGGTTAGAATACCCTAGTGTGTCTTTGATCTTCTCACACAGTGGAGGATCATGAGCTATGCCAGTCACGAAGGCTTCAAGGCGTATCACTGGTTACACTAGAGCCACCCCCGCCACCACTAAGGCGAAAGCTAGACCAACAAGGGTCTTTTGAAGTGACCAGGTCACATGAAGTTGTGCCCGACCAACATCCAGAGGAATCAACTGTATTAGACTTTGAAGTGCAAGCTCTTGGTCCACCTGAAACCTCCATCATTGATCTTTCAACACCCATCATCGTACCGATTCACCCTTACGAGTGCCAGATAGTGTCGCAGGCAACAATGGAAACAAATGTTGTTACTCCTTCTGGGAATTCTTCAATTCCCACTATGGTTGTCACCATAGGATAGTTTCCACCTCCTAACCCACCATCAGCGGTCCGATCCACCATGGTCTCGACCGCCTCTACCTCATACAGTGGTCCGATCCCGTCTCTAGCAGTGACCACAACCCCTTTCACAACAAGTGCTACAGGCCCTCCGTTATCATACAGGATGCCTAGTTTAGGTACAAATCCTGTACTTTCCTTCTCCACTCCACAAACTTCAGGTCTGGGGGCAGGGAGCTCTAACACTCCTCTGCAAGGACACATGGGGGGAACCCCTACTCCTTTTAACTCTTTCCCTTACGAGGGAGGTCATATAACTCCTTCGTCCCCTTCACTCAGTGGCACACATCAGCAATCCGCTGGGCCACCTACACACCATAGTTTACTTGGAGCGGGGAGTCAAGGGCCACCTTTGCATAATATGCTGGTAGGTTTGACATC
Organism: Picea engelmannii; assembly: GCA_009831015.1. NCBI lineage: Eukaryota > Viridiplantae > Streptophyta > Pinopsida > Pinales > Pinaceae > Picea > Picea engelmannii. The sequence goes on along the minus strand of ML783880.1, from coordinate 267,197 downwards.
ATTTTCTTTGTTCGGTGCATTTGGTAACAATGCCTTTTCATTAGCGACTTTCCCAACTGGGGGCAACCCTGGTTTCGGACAACCTATTCCTATGCAGGGTACTATTCCTGCATAGGGGGCACACCCAGAAACTTCTTCTGCATCAGGGCCTTGGAATTCTTGGCAGGGATCTGTTCCCTCATCAGGAATGCCGATCTGGGGTAATTCTTTTCACAATCAATGGAACCCCAGACAAAGCACTATGCCTATCCCCATGGGACTGACATGGGGCAATCCTTCCCAAAGTCCTCCGAATTTAATGCATGCCCAACCATCTATGTCCTATTTTGGAAATCAGCCGATGATGTCTCCTCACACACAAAATCCATACGCTGGCCATGGCCATGGTTTTTGCCAGAACCCAGGCCAACAACCGAACTTTTCTGGCAACCTGGTGCTAGTCAAACTCCAGGCCCCCTTTTCCCAGGTTATCACCAACAACCCAAACTACCCTTCCTAACAACCTTGCATTTGCGAGACTTGACAAGGTTGTTGAATGACCCTATCTGTCATGATCCGCGTTGGCCTTCTATGCCGATGAATTTTCCTTTGGACATCCCAAAGTTCGAAGCCAAGCCTAACGAAGATCCAGGAGATCATGTGACTACCTTCCATCTTTGGTGCTCATCTAACTCGTTGAAAGATGACTCCGTACAATTGCGATTGTTTCAACGTACTCTCATTAGGAGTGCCACGAAATGGTACATTGAGCTCGATCACTCAAGATACTCTTCCTTCGATGAACTGGCAATGGCTTTCCTAAACCATTTCCAGTTACCTGTGAGATACAACACTGGCACCGAATTGCTGACCGATTTCTCACAAACAAAAACAGACCATATCTCTGATCACATCTGAGAATGGAGATGCCGAAAGAGTTTAATTAAGGTACCAGTCCCACCAACATTCCTACTCGAGTGGTTCCTTAAGTCTTTGGTCCCACAATTGTCCAAAGACATCACGACGTCGAGAGTATTTTCCGAAGAAGACGCCATCATGAGAGCTCAACAACTTGAGCTAATCTATTCTCAGTCCGGTTTATTATACGAGATCTTGCTAGATGTGCCACGCTCAATACTTGATAAAACTAGACAGAGAGATGGACCACATGCCGATGGTATTGTTGGTTCAACACAAACAAAGCACGCTGAGCAATTGACGAAGCAGTTTCAGAAGTTGTCTATACAACACACAATAGCTAGCCAAACTACTGCTTTGGCTACTCCCCCTACCAAAACGTTGGATGTACACACAGTGCAATCGACTAATACAAAGGCCACCCAGTAGCTTGAAGGAAAGAAAAAACAATGAAGGAAGGGTAAGGGGGATAAAAAACCTACTGATAATGCTGGCGGGGACAACATTGAGAAACAGAAGGTGAGGTATCCATGCAACTTATGCGTGGAAGACCACCCGACCCATTTATGTCCTCGGCTTGCAGAAGCCCAAAAGTTTGTGACGCAACAACAACCTACTGTGTTAACCAATCCATTTCAACATGGGAAAAATCTAACCCAAGCCTCTGCAAGCACGGAAGGGGGCAGCCAAGGACCCTCTCCGTCTTCGAACAACCCCACATCCGCGAATGTATATATGGTGAAGGGTGATTCTTTTATATCGACTAGAGTGCATGGCTATAGTAAACCAAGCACTTTTGAGAAGGGCAAAGAAGCCGAACTCCCATATCTTCCTCTATAGATTGAGAAGACGTTGGGAGAAACAATGACACGCATCCCCAAAGGCACATTCAAAAAAGCTTCTCACAACCCAAACGCAAGGGCCATTCATAACTATCCTGTGGTGGAAGATTTATCACAAACCCCTTGTGCGATGTCCGCTTTGGAGGTCCTCCAAAGCTGCCCTTCCCAGAGGAAAGCCTTGTTAACCACTTTAGGATCTACCGAGACTTGTAATCTGGGTACAATCATGCTGGATACAACCGACCTAAAACCTCATTTTCCTTACCACGTAGCATTTCAGATAGTAGTGGATTATCCCACGAAAACTTTTACTTGGAATATCTTCCGCACGGTGGTTGATGAGGGTGCCTCGACATGCGTTATGTTATTGGCATGTTGGAAGGCCATTGGCCAACCCGTTTTGTCTCCGTCACCTACTCTTCTTACTGCTTTCGATGGTCATTCGTTCTGACCACATGGTATCATTCCCTCTTTCCCCGTGCAGTTAGGAGGGAAGACCGTGTGTGTCGAGGTAGAGGTAGTCAATGCACCCCTCGAGTATAACCTCTTGTTCGGGAGGAGTTGGACTTATGCCATGCAATTTGTGGTTGTTACAATTTTCCAGGTCTTGTTGTTTCCACACGAGGGCCGGATTGTGACCATCGATCAATTGTCTTTCTCTAGACCTGACCCTTCATTGGGGGCATCCACGGTCCTGATGATTGATAATCCTCAACCAGGCATGGTCAATGTAGGGGTTGGTTTGTGCCCATCTTTTATGGGTACCTTCAATTACCGTCCCCCTCAAGGCGATGTCAAGTTCACATCCAATCACCATAAGGTTGAGATTTTTCAAGTTTCATCGTTCCGCACAACTTACTTTGACGATCCGTGGATACTTCCTTCCCTATCGGTCACGATGGATGGGGCAGGGCACCTGGGCATGTCCATGCCCTTGTCCGCAACTGAATTAGCATACTCTTTAGTCCAACAAACTTCAACCAACAATGATCCAACTCCTGCACAAGAGTTCTATCCACTTATAGAGCCTATTTGGGCTCAAGATTCTCTTGCTGACACCGATTCATTAGACTTAGTCTTGCCCTCTGATGAAGCTACAATTGAAGCAATGACTCGTCCGGACAAACCCTGGGAATATATTCATTATAGATCACACTTCCTCCCAGAGTTAAGCATAATCGAAGCCGGAGAATTCACCTTGACTATGACTGGAGATAGGTCTTGTCCTATTAATCTCTTAGCTACACACGAGATCTATGCTGAGGGTAATCTGACAACCATTGCTGAAATGATACCTATCAATATCTCCAGAACCCCTGGCATCATAGACAATGTTTTCGTCGGAGCATACTGCTCCCCCGAGGAGATGCCAGGCATCGACCCACAAAGAGTCAATCATGAGCTAACTTTGTTGTTTTTCAAGCTCGCTTTGAGATCTAAAAGCAACATCCGGCGAGACTTCATTTATGATTTTCGAACTCGTCCGGATTAACTGAAAAAAGTAACCGCAACGGGTCTTCTTTTAAGCCCTTTTCAGACCCTCTAAACATGAAAAGATTGCCGAGCGATCTGATGGCCTTTCACACTCGTTAAAATGAAATTTGAAGTCACATCTGTCCAGCGGTAGTTTACCTCTTTTTCGGTTTGGATGGTCAACTGTATGAACAAAGGTATACTCTATGGAACTTCAGTTCTTTAGAAGAGTGCTCTCAGGTATCATTTTACCCCTTTTTCGGGCCTGAGGGACTAAATTTATGAAAAAGGAACCCCCACGAAGTCCATAGTTAAGCTCTTTTCAGACTCCCTAAAATTGAAAAGATTGCCAAGTGACCTTATTCTCTCACACTCGTTAAAATGGCCCAGAAGAACATTCCTGACGGAGTCCATAGTTAATCTTTTTTCAGACTCCTTAAAAATGAAAAAATGGCTGAGTGATCTTGTCTTTCTCACACTCGTTAAAATGGTTTTGAATAGACGTCTTGTCAGTGCTAGTTTACCCCTTTTTCGAACCGACTAGACTATCTTCGAAAAAGGTACCCCAATGGAGTCTCCTTTTATGTTTTTTCAGACTCTCTAAATATGAAAAATCACTGAGCTTACCTTCTCTTGGCTCATTAAACTTACATCGAAGGACGTTACCATTGTGTGTTTTGTTAACCGCGTTTGCATACCTTATATGCTAGCCTTGTAGCACTTTGTGTCTGCATCTTAACACCCTTGGCCCCCAGAGGATTTTTCCTGAGTATCATTATTCTGAACATCAGTCTTGCCCTTGCGCCTTGAACTTGTATGTTTGTAACACTCGTTCCTCCATTGTAACGTAAAATTCCTTTATTCTTTTTTCCAAAATTATTGAAAAAGACAAAAAAATCAATTATACCCCAAAAAGAGGAAGGGAAAAGTATTTTCTTTATTGGCAGCATAATGAGTCACCCTTGGATAAAGCACATCTGTCCATTTGTTTTTCAAACTATGGGATGTAATACGATCTTAGGAAGCTGTTCTTGCTACATAGAGTTGTGTCCTCCTCCGTTTGGTTATTCTTCCAAACATATGGAGAGTTTGCGTTGCCTCCTGCTGCGTAAACTTATGATTAATGCCATGTTGCCTAAGTCTCATCATTTGTCGTGCTATTGTCAAAGGGAAGTTTCTACCAAGCCTGAGTCGACCCCTCTGCAATTTGTCTCTTGCCCTCATACCCGACCATCCTGAACGTCCAATCAAGTCTTTGTTTGAAATCAATGAAGCCTTCAGTCTGATCATCAAGATTCTCTAGTCCATGACCGACGAACCGTCGAAGACCTCTGGGTAGTGAAGTCGTACACCCATATTACACTCCTACCTTGAGTTTTTAAGATTTTGAAGTTGTTTCTTGAGCTCTGAAGACCTCATCTCCAGCCATCAGGCCATATCAGATTCTAGAAGATGGATACTCTATATGTATATCTTTTTGATTTCGAGATGTAGCTCTGCTGTGTATTGTTCGCGGCTACACTTTATATAGTTATTTGACATGGATCTACAATGCATTTTATTGGTAGCCATGATTCTATTTTATCCCGAGCATGGGTATGCCCACCTCGGTGAGACATTTGTTATTTTGCAGATGACGCCTCCCAGTTCCTGGTCCCTGGGCTCACTTGTTCGGCACATCAGTAAAAATTGGTAATGTATTTCGGCCATCAGATGCTCTTCTGACCTCACACATTAAGGGGCATCTGTTATAACCCTAATTTGCACCATACATGCTTACTTGGCATCATGCCATCTCAGATCCCTTCTTTGCCAAAGCGCTGCTGAACAATTCTTAAAAAAACCTCTTTTATAAGGGCCCACACACCCTACTCCATTACTGCACATGTGTACATGCTAGATGACCTAAAACAACCCGTGTGTACCTACAAAAGCAAGAAAAAAGGAAAGTTGCTGATGGAACACACAACTTTGGGTGAGTTAACTGAATCTTCCAGCCATGCATGGCCGAGGGTTCATCCAAATACCTAGCTTCTTCTAGTCTATAAAAGAAGGGTTAGGGGTCCTATTTGGAAGAGGAGAATAAGAGTAAATAAACTCTACCCAATTGAACATTCCCATTGTCCCAACCCTTTAGCCATCCTTGTGCAAAGAGAGATACAAAGCAAAGAAGTTGGAGGACATTTGAAGAGGAGCCTAGGATCAGGTTCGCGGAGCAGTGGCCGGTCTCGACATTGTAAGTTGATTCATTAAAGTTAATAATAAATAAATGCTTTTCCCGTCCCACTATATGAGTTCTTCATAGTTTAGTGAATATATGTTTGAATCTCTAACCCATTAATCTGTAGAACAAATGCATGTAGAGTTTGTTGCTTGTTTTGTACACAGTTCAGTGTTTGGAAGATAGCTACTAGCAAGCGATCAAGCGTGAAGAAGGATCGACATCGAACATCCGAAACAAGGTATGTTCGTTTAACCATGTATTTGCTTAATAGAAATGGGGATTAGGTCTCGGATGACAGTAGAAAGTAGGATTCTTTTGGTCTTATCTACATGCATAATATAACCGTAAGTGTTAGTTCGTAGGGGGATTTTCCACCACAACATTTAGGGCGTTCTGGGCTCCTTAGGAAGCCCTAGGCGCCAAATTGGATTGATTCTCCCTCAAAGGGATGAGGGGAGCGCCGATTGAGATATCAACGCGCTGGTGTACATGCCTAGGGAGTGCTAGCACTCTGTGGGAAGAATTAAGGGAGTGCTAGCGCTCTGTGGGAAGACTTAAGGGAGTGCTAGAAAGACACAATTTTTTGTTGCATTTTAGGCTATAAAGAACCAAAATTTTTGTTGCATTTTAGGCTAGAAAGACACAATTTTTTGCCATAAAAAGTTGACTAAAGATGTTTAATTGGTTGTATTTGTAGATTGCATGGATCATATAGCCATGATTGAATGGAAGGAATGTGAACATGAGTTCGATGATATCGCCGCTTTTAAAACCCTCAAGCAAGGGTCGCTTTGAGAAATTGTGGTCTACTCAAGTACTTTAAACTGCAGAATATGAGGAAAGATGTATTATTACTTGAGTACCTGATCAGATTGTGGGATGATGCCAAACATGCATTTCGTATTGGGCCACATATGCTCGATATTGATCTTGATGATGTTTAAATTTTGATCGGCCTCTCAAAGAGAGGGGATCCTATCCTTTTGTCTAGACATTGTGCAACTTCTCAGCTCACTGAGGCATATGTTGCTGAGCACTGTATACCAGGATATCGATTGGTCGGTGGATGAATTGTGATCAAATAAGTGAGGGATTTGGCATTGAGATCAATTGTATTTTCCATTACCAAATTGGCAGGTAGTGCCAACGCTCATATAGCTTCAAAATATCATATGTCATACGCTCTACAATGTGTGGAGCCCAAGTTGTTTAACTGGAGTGTGGGGTTCCTTCGGAATGTGAAGGAACAAATCTCAAAGTGCAGGATAGGTAGGCAGAAGTATTTTGGATACGACTCTTTCCTAGTTTCGTTCTTTTTGGAGCGAGTACCCCAGATGCAGCCACAGGTTGCATTGATAGCATGACTTGCGACCAAGCCATGGATGGAGAGATGGACTAGTTTGTCCTAGAGATTTGGGAAGGATCCCTCAACATTTAGGTTTACAACTAATTTCTTCGTTTGGTGGAGGAGACAACTGGTTGTCATCGAGGATTTTCCATATGCTGGAGTAGATTTTTGGGGCAGTGCATACTTGGTGCTCCCCGAGGGAATTCAGTGGGATGTGTAAGGTACAAAACTAAACCTTGTCATATATTTTTTTATTTTACATTTTATATTGTTTTTATGTGTTCAAAGAGGGATCTAAAAGATGTTTTTCTTTCATCATGCAAACAAAGGCGCATCACATCCGATAGAGATTCCGACACTAGGGTGTCGTGGGGATGTTCAGATAGGTGGAGCATGAGGTTGCAGTGGGAGGGCTTCGAGAGGTTGAGAGGAACCTCCGAGGACTGACCATGGGTGTCCCACCTCTTAGGAGGTGAGATGTGCCTCTCCATTTGTAGAGACATACAATAGGAGTTCCTGAGAGTATGAACCACTTGCTCCGACGAGTGGCTCATGCAGTAATGTGCTTCTCGGAGCACAACGTGATACAAGAGGACTAGGATCCTCAACATATTTTGCAGTATTTTATGATGATATCATGGGCATGAGGGCCCAAATGTTTCCCTATTAAGTACTTTTTGATGTAAACAAAATTTTTCTATCACACATTTTTATATGTATATATTCGAGTTTTTTAGTGCCTATTGATGTTGCAATTGATCTTATGTGATACTTTAGTGTACATGTGATTCATGTATTTTTACAAATGTTTTGTCTATGCGCAAGATACCGATCCAAAATGTAATTTTCTAACGAATCCGACATTGTGTTGAGTTCTCTCGGAATATGTTTGTATTATATAAATTCAAACGATCTTTCGAGACATCGAACTCTTAGGTGGAGACATAGTAAGACAGGGTTGAAAACAACATAATCTAGATTAAGCTAACAAACCACGAGTTGAGAATATAGGTTGATAATTAGACGAGATATATCTAGAGAGGAGGCTTCGGTTAAAATTTCGATGACGACATGTTGTTCTGCCATGTTATTGGTTGCTAATCCTAGGTAAATTCCTCCTGAACTCACCAACTCGCCAGAGTGGTAAATGACCCAAGCTACAGTATCAATGTTTTTGGTGTGTCGACTAGCGCGATCCACAAACCCGAAAAAAATGGGAAAGGGAGATGTCATCTGCGCACGCAATCACAAGACAAAGTATAAACAACTAGGGCAAAACTCATACATGCAAAAGAAAAGACACACGAAATCAAAAGTATATAGTACAATAGTGTACAAAGCACACATGCCAGATGTTCTATGCATAGTACTTCTTGAGGTAAAGCCCATTTCGGGGCTCATCGAGAGATACTCCATTGTAGTTGACTAACTCGTAGGCACCTCTATGTAATACACATTTTATGATATAAGGTCCATGCCACAGAGGTTCTAACTTCCCTGTGCCCAACTTATCATGCGCTTGGTCATAAACGAGGACTAAGTCTCCTTCTTAAAAAGCACGAGGTTGAACAGATTTATCATATTGACTCTTCATTTGTTTTTGATACATCTCATTAACGAGAGAAACATTGCGATGTGTTTCGTCCAACTTGGTTAAATACAGGAATCATTCCTCGTTAGTAGAGGTATGAGGTAAGATTTCTACGGTGAGTTTCAACGAAGGGATCTCACACTCAATTGGTAAAATGGTTTCTACGCCATATACCAACTGGAATGTAGTGAATCCAGTTGCAATTTTCACTAAAGTGTAGTAGGCCTAGAGTGCGGAGAAAATTTGCAAGTGCCAAGAGGTTTTGTTTGTCCCCAGCATGCATTGAAGCATTGATAGCTTCAACTTGTCCATTTGCTTGAGGATAGTAGGGGGATGAGTTTTCATGGCAAAGGACCAACTTGACGTGCAACTCACTCATCATCTAGTTCTAGAAATGTGAGCCGCGATAAGTGAAAATGGCTTGTGGGACACCAAAGTGAGTGATGATGTGGTTAAAAACAAAGAGTGTTGCAGTATGACTATGGTTAAGAAATGTGTATCCTCAACCCATTTAGTGAAATAATCAATGAAAATGATGATATAACCATGCCCCCCAACTGAGGTAGGATTACATTGCATAAAATCAATGCCCCATTTGGCGAAGGGGCCGATGACGACAATGGGATGCAATGGAACAGGGTGGGTATGTGATTTTTTCTGAAAAACTTGATAGGGTGGGCATCGTTTGACAACCTTAATACGATATTTGAATATGGAGGGCCAAAAATAGCCGACATGTAAATTTTTCTGGGCTGTAGCCATCCTAGAAAGATGACTGCCACAAGCTCCAAGGTGACAGTCATTCAAAACGTGTTCATCCTCATCATGGGTTAAACAATGTCGTAGGACAATATCAATACCACAATGATACAAAGTCTCGCCGATGATAAGGTGGCGTTTAGAATGGTGGCATATACAACGACATTCATCACGAGAAATGTCGGGCTAGAAATGCTGGGTTTGGAGATAGAGAAGAATATCTCCATATGAAGGGCATGACGTGCTAATGAGGAAAAAATATTTGTCGGGAAGAGAATCACTGGGCTTAGTATCTTCATAAGCATAGGGAAGGTCGCATATGAGTTCCGCAAAAACAAACAACTTTTTAGCTTTTGATTTGGAAAACTCGAGATAAAATTCTTGAAGAATAATGATCCATTTGGAATACTTTTCCCCAGGGACTTGACGTGTAAGGATATGGTACATGGGGTTTGAGTATGCAATGACCGTGGTAGTGTGTAACAAGATGTAGTGGCGAATATCTAGACGACAATGACTGCTGCTAGAGCCAACTTTTCAATGTGTGAATATCAGAGTTCGAGACCAAATAGACTCTTGCTCAGATAGTAGATCACATGTTCGTCACCGTTAGGATCTTCTTGAATTAACACCATAGAAATAGTGGAAGTAGAGGCAACCAAATAAAGGATATAATCTCGTGCATAATTCAAAGGATGCAAGAGAGGCGTGTGTGTTCATGCATGATTAAGAGCATCAAAAGAGTGTTGAGCAGTTTCATCCCAGATGAAAGGAGTGTCTTTCTACAACAATCTCATAAATCCTTTAGTGAGTTCAACATAATTACAAATAAAATGACGAAGAAAATTTTCTTTCCCTTGCAAAATTTTTAATTGGGTCAGATTGTTGGGAGGGGGTAAAGCAAGAATACATTTGACTTTTAAGGGATCCACCCTAATCCCATCTTTGGAGACGATGAATCCGAGGAGTCGACATGATTCGAAAATGAAGATGCATTTGTGAGGGTTCAAATGGATATGGTAAAACCTACATCGAATAAAAATGGCCTGTAAATGATCAATATGGTCTCCTCGAGTAGACGAATGAGAGGGTACATCATCGAGGTAAGGTTCCACAATATGTTTGATATTCTGGAAATCATACAACATGGCCTGCGAGAAAGTAGCACCAACATTTTTAAGACCAAAAGGCAGCTTCGGATAAGAGAACTGTTAAGACCCACATTTGATAAATTTTTATGCCTTATATCTTTCCATATGATCTTTCTAACAGTCTTATACTCCTCATTTTGTATAACTTTGGCTTAAACATTGACTTAAACCGATATCTAAAGACCCAAAACTTGTCTTTAACAGTTCTCTTGTTTTTAGTTAAGTTTTGAGAGTTTTTAATGCATAATCTTACTTATAAAATTATATTATGGATTCCTGTACTAATATTGATGTTCCAGCACCAGGATGAATGTTTCAAGGATAATCCCTCTATGAGAATCTTCGTGAAAAACCAACGCATGCTCCATTACAGTTATAAATGAAAAATTATCTTGATGACACTTCATGTCATACGACTCAGGCAGTTAAAAGGCATCGCGACATTATCTCCTACATTGGCGCAATGGTTACACTAGCTCCGTGATGTTGAGTGCATCATTTCTCTCTTGTATCAATGCAACATACACATTCAAATCCTTATGTAACTGTTACATTAAATTCTGGGATATGGGAAGATACCATAATGCTAGTATGTAGGGGGGTTCGAAATTATATATAAGGGAGGATAGAAATGATGTAGGGCGTATGTAGATATAATGGGGGAATAGATGATACAGAGAACAGAGCATAGAGGAATGCAATCGTTTGTTTGTAGATGGAATAAAACAAGAACACATTTCTTATTTTAGTCTTCTGTCCTTTGATTAATTCTGAAGTTTGTCTATGAGAATGAATTGATAGTTAATCATCGATGCAACTTGGATAGGAAGGGTCCCCTGCCCAGGATTGCAGTGCATCTTCAGTCATAATAGAAGGATTGTTGTAGGTTCTTTTTCTCAGAAATTGTGATTAATTTCTAGCAATTTACTTTCAGTTCTGTTCATGATTTGGGAGAGTTTTCATTTGCTTACAACAGTTAAGGAGTAATAAGGTTATAATTAGCAGCTT
>ML783880.1:207074-238732 GCA_009831015.1 Picea engelmannii | reverse complement strand
CTAGTCTCCTATATATACCAAGGAGACATTTTCATTTTGAATCATCTTGTACTTGAACATTTAAGTTGGGTAAAAGGAGGTTGCCCCCTCGAAGAGGCTTATTATCTGAAATTATCTCTTTTTCAAGGCGTTGAGTACTTTTTATGAGGTTTTTCTATGCTATATTGATATTTGGTTCTTAACACATTTCGAAGGTGCCAAAGACACCGCTGCCCCCTTCTACATCATGTTAACCCTTCTCGACCAACTACTCCACAAATGTATGCTCGATTCTGGAGCATCCCATAATGTAATGCCTAAAGCCATTATGGATAAATTGGGTCTCGAAATTACTAGGCCTTATGGAGATTTATATTCTTTTGATTCTAGAAAAGTTAAATGTATAGGCATGATCAAAGACCCGGTGGTAAATATGACTCAAATACCCGCGAAAAGCATTCTCATGGACGTAGTGGTCGCCGATATCCCTTCGAAATATGGTATGCTGTTATCTAGATCTTGGGGTGCCAAGCTTGGGGGGTCCCTCCAGCTTGACATGACATATGCTACGATCCAAGTTTTTGGAGGATAGTTCACACGCATGTACAGAGAGACCATGTTAGCGTTCACGGTAAGTGATCCAAACAACCCGAATAATCACCCTGTATATATATCACTGATCAGGATCTAGGTAATTGTATCTTATCCATTAACGATGAAATTGTTTTAGGTATAGATGAAAGTTGTACAGAAGAAAAAGCAGAAAAGGAAAAAAATAAACAAAATGTATATAGCACTGGTGTGTGGAAGATGTTTTTTGACAACGCTTCATCTTACCTTGGAGCCAGAGTAGGGGAACTCCTTGTGGCCCCTGATAATCAATTAGTAATCCCTTTTTCCTATAGACTCCAGTGGAATGTGGACCATACTAATAACGTATGCGAGCATGAAGCCTTAGTATTAGGGTTGGAAGCCGCTAGGAAAATGAAAATAAAAAACCTCGAAATCTTTGGTGATGCCAAGCTAATCGTACAACAGGTAAAACACCAGTACCAAGACAAACATCCTCGGTTGAGGTCTTACAGGAATTGCATCTGGGATCTGATCGAAAATTTATTCTCCTCTGTCAAAGTCCACTACATTCCAAGAACTGAAAACCAACAGGCCGATGCGTTAGCCAAAGTAGCCTCAACCTTCACACCTCCCACCGCTTTCAAACTAAAATATCATATACAAATGAGACACCGACCTTCCATACCAAATAATATACACCACTGGAAAGTTTTTGAGGATGATGAACATCTGCGTAAATTTTTAGAATCGATAGATGAGTTTGCTGAAACTCATGCCGACCAAGAAAACCAAAATGATCCTGTTTGGATCATGCAGGAAGGGGAAGACCCCTAGGAATTTCATGATTAAATTGCCAATCATCGAATGCTTGTTCTAAAAAATAACCAGATCCCCAAGGGCTTGATTCCCTTGGAAAGGTTATTTAATCAAGATGATATCCCATTAAGATCCACCTTACAACCTCAACCTGAAGAGGTTGAGGACTGTGACATAGGTACCAAAGAAAACCCTCGTTTAGTGAAACTGTCCAATTACTTGTCCCTAGAAAAAAAAAGTAAATACGCTGAGTTGCTTAGAAAGTATAAAGACGTTTTCGCTTGGTCTTACGACAAATTGAGAACTTATGATACTTCTATAATTGAACATAAAATTCCTTTGAAACCGGGTGTCAAGCCTTTTGAACAGAAGCTCAGACAGATAAACCCTATCCCACTACCAATAATTGAAAAGGAAGTAAAAAAACTCTTGGATGCCAAAATCATCGTCCCACTAAGATATTCCAAGTGGGTAGCTAATCTAGTCCCAGTTAGAAAGAAAAATGGTGAAATCAGACTATGTGTTGATTTTAGAAACCTGAAGCGATCATCACTCAAAGACAATTATCCGTTGCCTAAGATGGACCACATTTTGGAGAGAGTAGTTGAAGCTAACATAATGTCAATGATTGATGGTTTTTTAGGTTACAATCAGATCGCAGTACACCATGATGATAAGGAAAAAATGACTTTCACTACCCCTTGGGGTACCTTCATGTACGATAAAATGCCTTTCGGCTTGATGAATGCAGGGGAAACCTTCCAATGAGCCATGGACATCGCCTTCGTGGGTGAGAAAGATAAATTTGTTGTTTTCTATCCTGATGACCTGACCATTTTTTCAAAATCTGATGCGGAACATCTAGTACACCTGAAGCAAACTTTCGAGAAATGTCATAAATTTGGTTTGTCCCTCAATCCCAAAAAATCTCATTTCGCTATGCAAGAAGGTAAGCTATTGGGCCATGTAGTGTCAAAATACAGAATCAAAATCGATCCTAAAAGAATTGAGGCAATAGATACTATAAATATCCCTAGAAATGTAAAATAAATCCAATCCTTCCTAGGAAAAATAATTTTCTTGAGAAGATTTATCCCTAACTTCGCTGAAATTGTGAAGCTGATCATAGATATGTTGAAAAATAACAGTGAGATGAAGTGGACAAGTGAAGCCAAAGCATCTTTTCAATGAATCAAAAAATTTATCAGCGAAGCGCCAGTCTTAGCAAGTCCTGATTATACAAAAGAATTTCTGATTTTTTCCTTTGCTTCCGAACACACTATCGTGGCTATGTTGTTACAAAAAAATGAAAAAGGCTTTGAACAACCTTTTTCTTTTTCCAGTAAAAGTATGAGAGACGCCGAGTTGAAATATAATGTACTAGAAAAACAAGCTTATGCAATGGTAAAGGCTCTCAAGGCCTTCAGAACGTATGTATTACATTCGAAGATCATAGCCTATGTTCATACAAGCTCTGTCAAAGACATACTGGTTCAACCAGATAGTGATGGGAGAAGAGGTAGATGGCTAGCTAAGATTCAGGAGTTCTATCTTGAAGTCAAACCAACAAAACTCATTAAAGGCCAAGGTCTGGCTAAATTGTTGGCCGAATCCAACTTGCAGGCACTTGGAATAAATCAACTACAAGAAGACGAGAGTTCTCTAGAGATAAATGAACTCGATTTCGCTACACCTATAGTTGAGATTGAAGACAGGTTTTCTTCTTCAGTCTGGTATCATGATATTGTTTCTTATCTATTGAATCTTCAATGTCCTAGTGAATTAACCCCATCTAAAGCCAGGACACTGAAGCTGCATGCTATAAAATATTGTTTTATAGACGAAAAACTATTTTGGAAGGACCCCCTGGGTTTCTTGTTGAGCTGCTTAGTCGAGACCGAAACCGAAAGGGTTATAGATGAGTTCCATGAGGGAGCATGTGGAGGACAACACGCTTGGTGAGCCACAACTTATAAATCCTCAGAGATGGATATTATTGGCCCATACATTTCACATATGTAAACACCAAAGTCCGAACTTGTGTTCCCTGTCAGTTGTTTACAAGTAAATAGAAAGTCCCAGCTTTACCTCTAATTCTAGTTAAAGCCGAAGCTCATTTTCAGCAGTGGGGCCTCGATTTAATCAGATAGATTCACCCACATTCCAGTGCTCAACACAGGTGGATTCTAACCGCAACGAACTATTTTACTAAGTGGGTGGAAGCTATTCCCACGAGAAACACGACTGACATAGTTGTAATCAACTTTATGGAAGAAAACATTTTATCCAGATTCGACTGTCCCCAAAAAATAGTCATCGACAATGCACAAGCATTCAAATCGATGGCTATGGTAAGCTTTTGCCAAAAATTTAGCATCATATTAGGACACTCCATAGCATATTATCCGCAGGGCAATGGTTTAGCTGAATCATGTAACAAAAGTCTGACAACTATGATAAAAAAAATATTGACTGACAACAAGAAGACGTGGCATATTCATTTGAAATACACTCTACGAGTCAACATGATAAGTCCAAAAGGGAAATTGGAATGTCCCCTTTTTAGATGGTTTATGGTACCGATGTTATTTTACCAATCAATCTAACTTTACCTGTAATGAAAATTTGGCAAGATTCAAATGAAGAACGTAACGACATTACCAGGAGAGAAAACCAGTTGGTCGAAGTTAAGAAAAATAGGATTGAAGTAAACAAAAAGTTGTAGAGATATCAGGATAAGATGAAGGTTTTGTTTGATCAGAAGGCCAATGATAGAGATTTCCTCCTTGGAGATCTGGTACTAAAATGGGAAGCCAGAAGAGAAGATGCTGAGAAACACGACAAATTCGACTCGATCTGGTCCGACCCTTATAGAGTCTCGACCTCAAAAGGAGAAAATGATTTTTCATTAGAAAATCTAAATTGAGATATTCTAAGCGCCCCTGTAAATGGACGATATCTTAAACACTACATGCAGTAATATGTTTTTGAACTTTCATTGTATTTACCGGTTTGTTTTCACATTTTATTTATAGTCACATTGCTTTCGGTAGATTCCAAAAATAAAAATAAAAAAAATGAATAAATAAATAAAAATAAATATTTTTCAAAGAATGCTAATACAAAGCAGTTCAAATCTAGCATTTCATAGAGTTAGTATGAGTGTGTCTGACAGTTATCAGTTGTTCATAGGAAAAGCGTCAAGACTCAAGAGACCAATTATACCACAGGGGTAATCTGCATGGATAACGATCATAAATACTTGCCCTAAAGGTAATGAGTAAACAATCTTTTGGCTGTAAATACGACGAACTATTAAGGTATGAACTCCGATCCGAAAACCTGAGTTAAAAATATCCTAAGAGGTACAAGTGAACGAGATGCTGATTTATTATTAAAAAAATAAAATAAAATAAATAATATAAATAAATGATTAATACTCGTTAGCACTCCCAAGTTTCCGAGGTTCTCTCACCTTTCCACTTCGATCACTATCTAGCTTGCTCTTCACCCAACCTTGTTTTTCTCCCTTTAAGTCTCATCTTAATTTCAGAAATGTTCAAACTAACTTTCGAAGCAAAGATAGGTAAAATCCTATGTTTTTCCTAAGCCTTGGCTGAACCAGAAGTATGTCTGCGATAATATTAACCTTTTTAGTCTTTCTACCAGAAATAAAAAGATCGTTTTCGCTCAAGTGAAGTCCCTAAAAAAAAAAAATGAATGTTAATAAATTTTCCCCGAGATTCTCCATAAAGTTATAGTGTTTGAGGGCCAAAAGTTGATCAATCCAGAGCTTTTTAATTAGTTGACAGACCTTTGCTAAAAAAAAAAAAAATTT
Organism: Picea engelmannii; assembly: GCA_009831015.1. Taxonomy (NCBI): domain Eukaryota; kingdom Viridiplantae; phylum Streptophyta; class Pinopsida; order Pinales; family Pinaceae; genus Picea; species Picea engelmannii. Next base: position 233,526 of record ML783880.1, on the reverse strand, counting down.
TTTTTTTTAGCAGTATATTTTCCCTGAGTATGTTACATACTTATTGATTGCCCCCACTTCATAACAAATATGTATAGAAAGAGATGGTGAAAGGAATTTCTTTATCGATTGCCCCCATCTAATATAAAGAGGTGGTGAAAGTAAATTCGTTATCGATTGCCCCCATCAAATATAAAGAGATGATGAAAGTAAATTCATTATATGATTTCCCTCATCTCAACATTTAAATGCTAAAATTAATGAAGTGGTGAAAGGAAATTCAATGTGGAAAATCCGATAACTTCACCGGGGTACTGAATAGGCCCACTGGCAGTGAAGCAATGTCTCCATAATGGACAAGGCTGTTATACACAAATTGCAATATGCTATGGTATTTTTATTCTTTCAGCCAGATTACACTCTAAGATTATGGAATTCCAGATTACACTCTAAGAGTCTCTCAATACGAATACGATCAAATAAAAACTGGTAGAACGACTAATCTTGTTTTGATTATCTTACACAAGTCTGAGGTCGGTTTTAGAAAGGGAAATCTATGTGATCCTATTTCGAGATTGTTGAACGCTTTAGTTTGGAAAGTTTTCTGAAGTTAAGGTTGGGTCTTTATCCGCATAGTAGGGTTTTCACAGCTATGCCTCACAGACCGAAATAACTAACTCCATTTACCCAATAAAAGGCACTAAGTCTGCCCATTCTCCTCGCCCCACAAGGAGACGAGGTCCCTAATTGGAGCCTATGTTGAAGCTAGGTTTTAAAATTTTTACCTCTAAAACTAAAACTTTTCTCTTTCAGGATTCGGCTTTTCATAAGGTATAATCCTCACTATCAGTCCAGAAGACTAGTACCGAAGTCCCGAAATGTTTTCATTTCTTCGTTATAATAAAAGACAGAAATCTCAAGTGTTATTAAAGTCTAGATGCATGTTCTATAAAGTACTTTAAATCACGATAAATTAAAACCCTAAAGGAGTTAATTAACCATATTTTAACCTTTTGAGATTCAGGGTTTACTCAGAACAATACGTTTTCAATACATTTTGAATCACGAAATCCTGATTCCCGATTTACCGAAAAAAATGGAAGTCAGTGTTAATCCTGATTAATTAAAATGAATCCCATCGCGATTTCGGGATTCGGGGTTTGGTGGTGACATACCTCATGTAAGCGCGATCCCCAAAACCCCAAAACGCGAAGTCCCGACTCAATATGGAAATTTAAAGAGAACTAATTTCATTTTAAAAATACATTTAATGGTAATTAAACTTCTTAGGTACTTTCTTTTTCGGTCTCTGTCAAACGAGATCTTTTGAATTTTGATTTTAGAATTGTCGAAATACAGCCACATTAATAACAGATAGATCAAGATTTCTATGACACAAATGCGTATCTTAGAAATATTCTCTGCATTAAAGGTATTCAATTCTTGGCAGCTATGTCAGTACTTTCACCATAAAATGAGTTAAAAGAAAATTAGAGGTCTGTGTTTTGAAACTTATTCTCGCTTTTTCTATTAGAAGTAAGTTGCATCTAGCCGAACTTTCACACCTCTTCTCTGACAAGTTTTTGTTCCAATACAAAAGTCATGGAACCAAAGAAGGGACCCAAGAAGAGTAAAGATACAACTGATATTTCCATCCCAGAGGGAGATGTCATATCAGACACCGCACCACATGCTATCAACTCAATTAAATCATGGAGAGAAATTTATGAAAATCTGGACTGCGAGATAAAAAATTCCCCTAATGACTCCGAAAATCACCTTCGGGACATAGCAGAATCAAAACTTCACAAAATTGAAACACACCCACGACTCATGGCGTACAACGACATGATCAGTTGGGCTCTGGACAAGATTGATATTCCAACGAGAAGAATTTTAAATGATTAAGGGGCCATTATTGGCTCAATCATACCTGAACATATCCAGGTTATGTACAAACTCTCGCCCAATCCTAAATTCATTTACAATGCCAAATTTATAGCTGAATTTCAGAGAAAGGAATGCACTGAGGCAGACCAAACTTACCCTGATTTAATCAAAGGCTAGTGGAGATGTCCGTCAAAGTTTAGGGCCGATACCCACGAAATTTATGCCACAGCCTCTTTGAATGAGTACATGGTTTATGTAGCCATGATGCTATGCAGACTCTTCGAAAAAAAGAATCCTTGTCATTTCCTTGTAGAATGGGTGCCCTTTTTAGAAGAAGCATTAGAAGGATATATTTTTAACCGGGACAAGATTTTATCTGATAATATAGCTAAAGAGGTTTCAGATTACAGCACTGTAAGAGCTCGAGGTCAACCAATGGCCTTTTACATGTCGGCATACAGCATGGAAACAATTTGTTTTATGACTCCATTCCCCCTGATGAATTGGAGTTGGAACACAACCTGCCTTCAACCCATTCATGAATATCACTCTGAGTTGTGGGAAGAAAATGCAAAAAATTCGTTTTATGAAATTTTCCATTTCGTGGTGATACCAATGCATAAAATGTTTTTTGGCTGTGACCCTCCTCACATTTCTGAAGCAGTTTCAAATAACCTCAAGCCAATAACAGTCTGGTTCATTGAAGAAAGCTTCTCCTACATTAGGGTTTATGGGTGTTCAATTCCCCCTCACGCGCTTCTGAAATTCCTCCCAGATAGACTGGTTTGTAGGGAAGTAGCACACCAAATAGTGAAAGGCGATGTTGGAATAGAGCTAAAGGCAGCTCAAAAGAAGTCCTGGCCAATATTCCCTGTACACATCGAGAAATTTTCATTACAAAATTTGGGACATTCCAGAGTGGAAGCAGAAGCACTCGAAGAAGTTAAACTGTTAAATATTGAGTACAAAAGGCATGACCCTTATCAACTAGTGAACAAACACTTGATACATTGCAATATGAAAGCATACGAACATGAGGAGTCCCCTTGGGACGACATGTTCAAAGGGACCAAGTCCTATAAAGAAGTATTAGAACGAGTATAGACACTGTCGTCTGACCTGTAAGCCAACTTTCAGACCTTCTAGAAGCATAGACGGAGTGGTCTACCTCAAGTACTTCAAGGAGAAGAGATCACCCTCCCCCAGGAGCAAGAAAGTGTTCCCCCAGGTTTTGAGCAGGAAGCACAGAAGAAGGGAAATCCCAAAAATGCCCTATAGGATACATAAAGGCCTCCACCAAGAAAAAAGACCAAAGCAGAGAAAAGGTTAGGGAGACCTCTCAAGTCCGGTAAGATTACCCCCCCTTTATCACCCAGTGGTTATGAAAATATGCCTAAGGCAACAGGAGGGAAAGGATATATAGAGCTAGGGAGCCCCATAACTTCCTTAACCCCCTTACAGTCCACTTTTGGACTCCCACAAACATGAGCTCTATTTGTTGATGACCTTACCTCCATTCCCATAGATGAGATTCCTCCTTCCGATTATTTTTTCAGTAGAAAATGGAAGGCCATCCTGAAACATGAGATGCATAAGGAGGGGAATATGGTTAAAAAACATAAAGTCTTGATAGACAGACAAAATTTGGAGGAAGAGGATTTCGCTACAGAGATAGCAGGTTCCATGGGAGCCATGGCAACAACAAACTTTTTTACCGTGGGAAAAATGAGAACCAGGATAAAGAAGAGTGATAAAGTCATAGCACAATTACAAGAGCAGTTAAAAAATGCTGAGGAGAACATTAGAGAGGAAATGAGTAAAATCTTGGAGCAGACAAGGGCTGCCGAAAGGTTAGAGGTTCAAATACTCAAAATGAGCCTGGACGAAATGAGCCAAAAAATACAAGCAAGTCAACTACAGATTACTCAGCAAAAGGATCATGCAGAACAATTACATGCTAGATTAATATTGATGGAAGATCAAATTATAGATCTGAAAGCTTTCCAGGACTGGTCATTGGAGGTGCATTCAAAAATAGAAGCTGGACAATAGAAATTAATTTCCAAGATAGAGATTGTTCAGAATTACTTTTAGGAAGTAGACAATGCCTTTGATAATATTATCCTGAGGGAAAAATAAGCCAAAGCAGTTAGGATTACTCTCCAAAAGGCAATTATATATTCGACAGGTGAAGAGGTATCTGAAACTACGAAAGTATCAACCATAGAGAAAATCAGAGGTGACATCATGCTCAAACTATGGGAAACCAACATAACTGAAAGTAAAAGAATAATCAAAGAAATCAGAGATGACCGTGAAGAAGTTTTTGATCTTCTAGACAAAGGGTCATTAAATATTGGAAAAGGAAATTGTACATGATTTCTGGGACAGATCAATATTCAAAGACATCAACTAAATTTTAGGGAAAATTTGAGTGAAATCCAAATGGAAATTTCACAACTAAGAAAACTGGATGTCACCCTAATAGACAGGTTGTTAGTTGAGCCTAACTTAAAGCTGCAATCAATAAAGTTTGCAGATAAAGGAGTTGATGACTGTCTTTCCAAGATTCAGAGAAAGGTTTATCTGTTCGAGGAAAGAGATCTTCCAAAACCCCCCAGAAATTTTACACAGTTCCTGGAGAGATGCATTAAATGTATTGAATCAAAAGAAGGAGAGTCATCAACAAAGTAAAAGTATTATTTGGAAGAGCTTTACTTACAAGGAAATGGAAAAATAGAGAAGATCATGAAAACGGTTTTGGATCTATTTTTTAACAAATAGTTAGTCTCTAAGAATTAGGAAATCACCAACCGTCCTAAGATTGGTGGTTTTGTATAAATGGTATTTTTCATGACTAAGAAAAGTCTTTTTTCTGGAGGGATTGTAAAAGAAAAAACTTCGTTTTGCCTGAATTAATACAATATAGATTGAAGATTCCAGATCTGGTCAAGCCTAAGTTATGTGTTTCTCTGTCATTCTATTTTTATTCCATACTTCCGTTTGATGTGTTTCATGTGGTAATTGCTATTATAGTAATTGGACAGTTAGATTATCTAATCATTTGCAGTTTTTCCTCTGTATCATCTTTCAGTGGATATAAGACCTATGAACATTTTAGGACTCTAAAATTGTATGCTTCTGCAAAGTTATCATCCCTCTTTATCGTATTAACTTAAAATGAGATTCGTCTTAAATTGATGCCTCATTCTTGTTATACAATTACATGTTTCCTTTTCTTTCTTCATTCCATGCACTGTCTCTTTTAAAATTGACTCAGATACTAGACAAGGCCTTCATTTCTGTTATACTATTGATTCATAATTTGGAAGTTTTGTTCTTATTAATTCAAACTAGAAATCTGCGACCCTTAAAAAATAAATTTTTCTTTTTTTGACTTAAAAGAAAAGAAACCCTTTGCTTTCATGACTGTTACAGTTACTAGACAGCCTAATATAGAACCCGGTCTATCAGATCAGACAAGAATTTCATTAAACCTATTCAATACCATCTTACAAATAGGAAATACATGGGTAGAACTTGAACGTTCATGGGCTGCAATTGAAAGGTATATTAGCATTCAAGAACAATGGGAAGCTAGACAGAGAGAGTTAAGGAACCAACTGTGATCTCGGTTTCCTTTAAACTAGTCTCTTTATCCATTAATTATCTCTACCTTTTCGGATGCCTTGATGATATACTTTAGAGCCTTAAAGTATAAACTCAGGAACAACATAGTGTATATATTTATCAATTTAATCTATACTAGGGAGAAAAGATGAACGATGATGGTTTTCATCCCAAGGTACCTCATCGATACTAATAATTTCCATAATGGATTTGTCTGATGGAAAAATCTGTAGGATGTAGTTGAAAGTAGAGGATAGGGAATCCAGCCAAGATGATAATGAGTAAGTGTTATATGCAAACAGATGTTGGTCATCCAAGGAGGGAGAGGCGGATTGGATGACATCGTATGAAGCCTCAACAGGACTAAGTGGCATAGTGTCACCTAGTGCATCGAATTCCAAAGGACTAGGCACAACCCAAGGGTCAGATGATTCGTAAGATTGATATGCCATATTCAAGATCATATTGATCATGGAAATGTGTTGCGTGGTGGGAGGAAGTGGTGTAGGGAAAGTACCCATAAGGGAATAGTCTTTTAAAATACCTACACTGACACTTTCATAAGTTATCTTAGTATCTCCCAAGAAAGGAATATTGTTGGTTTCAGGAGTGCGAGCGTTGGGGGTGCAGTAATATAACTGGTCAATAGTGACAATTTTATCTTGATAGGGGAATTTTACACATCGAAACACTGATGAAGTGACATCAATCATGGCATAAAACCAACTTCTTCCTAACAATAAGTTGTAATCAAGGGGAACATTGACTACCTTGACATCGACAAAGACAATCTTACCTCCCAACTGAACAACTAAGGACTGCAACAGTCCGCCAGGACGAAAACCTCGCCCATCGAATGCTTGTAACATTGTAGGGGATTGATTAAGCACAGGTGATTTTAATCCTTTTCAACAGGCTAATGACTTGACGCAAGTGGAATATCCCTCATCCAATATGGTACGATGGATGTGTTGGTTATGAACAACTACATCGATTTGAAAAGAAAGCTGGTGAGAAAGTCGTGACTTGAAGTTATCAAGGTTAAATGTGATATTATTTGTCGACTAGGGATCGATTGCGTTGATGGTGGCCAAGAGCGTTCTACGTTGACTTGGAAAATGTTGTATAACTTCAAGAGCAGATATAACACATGGTGCTTGAGCCAAATATTCAACAATGTTATAGTTTTGGGCGGCACGTGAACTAGGATTAAAAGTTAATTTGTGAATAGTGCTCTTGGGAGGGCATAAAATAGAGTCGAAAGTGGGTTTCTCAATTTGAAGCGATCCATATGGAGGACTAACGATGACGTGAGATGGATCCGATGGAGTATTGTTAGTGACCTTCTCTTTATTAGGTTTAGCCGGCATGTCATAATTTGTGGTGCAAGTGGTTAAATCGATCCCATTAAACATATAAATATGAGCACTCGACGAGGCTTCCTCACTAGGAGTATGACAGGGATTGCCCCATGCCGGAGGGGCAAGGGCTTTAGCAACCATAGACTACTGCTGAGGAAAAGGTCATGTCAACACAACGGGTTGGGAATTTCTTTTAAAAAGTTTTAAAACTTCGTCATGATGAGGACAGTCTTGGGTGTAATGATCATCACCACAAATGAGACACAAAAATTTCGGTTTTCATTGTGATTTTTTTTCCAAGAGCAGGCAGTGGAGTTTACGTTTTTGGATTTTCATTATTATTATTATTATTATTATTTTTGGGTTTATTTTTTGTTTTTTTCTTTCCCTCGAATTGTTGTGAAGAGGAAGATTAGACTGCATTCACCTCAAATATTTGAGTCGAGGGGGGAAGTAGAGGAGAGTGAATTTGAACCAATGACGGGTGAAGAAATAGAGCGATTAGCCGAGCTGACCAAATGTGATGAAGATTGGGTTTTGACGGTGCTAATGATTCCATTTGCGTGAGTCGTGGAAGATGGCTTGGATGGATCAGTGGACGTATGGGGAGAATTTTGTATCAACTCATACAACATACCATATTGGGAATAAACCAAATCCAGGTACTGAGCACGAGCAATGGATTCTTCCTTAGTGACAACACCACCCATGGCGACATCACGAGACATTTTGGGTAAAAGAGATTTAGTAAACCATTATGCCAATAACTGGCCAGGAATGGTCACTTTAATCAACCTTCGTCGTCATCTCCACTCATGAATGTGATTAGAGATATGTACGGATTTCGTTTGATGAAGTGAGGTTAAGAGTTCCGTACTAGTCTTGTAACATATGGGTAATTGAAAATGCACGAGAAAAGCCATGGCTAGGGAGTTGAAATATTGAAAGATACCATGTTGGAGTTCAATGTACCATTTGGATGTTGAGCCCATGAGTGTGATATGGAAAAGATACAATCTTATAGAATCATCCATTAGTGAGTTTGATGAACACCATATATGAAATGTCATAACATGGTTGTTCGGTCCTTCGCCAGGTTTACCGTCAAATTTAGGGATGTCAGAAAGTAATTAGGTAGGAATTACCGACCAAAAATGAAAATGTAGCATGGGATCATTTTTCAACCGAGATAAGTCTGGTAGATCCAGCGTAGCGAGAAACAATAGTTTTCGGTTAACCTGAGGGTGATACTGGTGCAGAACGGGGACACCAGTAGGGCCATAAACTGGTTGTGGTGGACAATTGTATCCAATAGGCCCTCCCATATATGGTGGTTTTTGACTGGTATAGGCATGATTCGATTGTTGTTGAGGAACACTCACGAAAGGAGGGAAACCCGATTGGTTCTAAGGACAATAGGTCGTTTGATTAGATTGTGGGGGATAAATAGTTTTTCCTTGAGGAGGGTAAACAGTTTGTCCTTGCGGAGGGTATACAGTTTACCCTTGAGGAGGATAAGATTTTTGTCCGTGAGGACCCCAGGTGGGATTTGGGACACCTGGATAAGGTTGTCCAAAATATAATCCAGAAGGAATAGGATTTGGTAGACCTCCTTGTGGGTTATGGTATGATGGATCTCTTTGGTAAGGTTGATGAAACATACCTCCTTGGGGTGATCCTCAAGATTGTGAAGGGTTTCCAGAAAAATGGGGTTGTCCCCCTGCCATAGGTTGAGTGACAACTAGGGTTTGACCAATAAAAGGGGGTTTCCCCCCAACGGATGTGTGCAAGGGCAGTTGTTCCCAGGAGGGATAGGCCCACTAGACAATGGTTTCCCCCCAGTCGGGATTTGTCCCATAGTTGATTGTGTGTATGGCAGGGTTCTACATTTTGTGATGTATAGGTGTTCCCACAGGATTATGTGGAACATAAGGAGTTGTAGTGTGAAAAGGTGTAATGGTGGGAGTAACAATCGAAGTACCTTGTCTATGATTATTCATTATGACTCCAATGTTATGTTGGATCTGTACTGATGTAGCAACAGGATTGACTAGTTGTTCGATGGGACGGTCAATAGTCTGACTGGACGGTCCTGCCTCAACAACAACAGAGGCAAGAGGGTCAAGAGGGTCAAGAGGTGGTCGAATAAAGTTGAAATGTTTGTAAAGATCACGTCCTGATGGAGTTCTCCATACGGAGCGAACATGTGTCTGTTGTGGATTTACCATGCCAACAAACCGAACAAGAGTCATGTACTCATCATAATCATGTTGTGTGTCTTCCATCTATGTCTCAGTGTATGGCCTCAAAGGCAGACGAGAAACTTCCTCTTCTATTATGTTACCGAACGAGTCCAATCGAACAAGGAGTGGCTCAATAAGACCTTCTGACACATGGGTAGTATGAGGAATGGTATCCTCAACCGTAACCAAGGCGCTTTCAGGATTTTCTAACAAAGGAGTAGCAACGCTCCTAGCATATGAGCAATTTTCTACCTCTTCACTGTAAATGTCTTGAGGTGAATTAGGAGGTAAGGGTTCGTAGCCTTCTGGAGGAAACCCTTGCATCCTATGTGATCTACAAAGACTTTTATCATCTACATTCTCAATCTTAAAAAATGATTAAGTAAACAAACAACACACGCTAAAAATCTAGAAGAACCAATAAGCAAACAAAACCATCTCTCAATGATCGTACTAGTTGGTGATGAAATCCAACATTGCATGACCAAATTGAGAAGGGTCTAGGATATGAGCGGGTGGAACCGTTACGTTGGTGACCTTCTTAACAGAATTACACCTTGGTGCAAGATTCCACACAATAATCGTGGATTTACCCTCCAAGGAGCTAGAGTGAGTTTGACCAACGTTCATTCCAGGTACACCAAAGACTTCCCTTCACTGTCACCTTGTGTAAGGATACTAAATATTACGGCTACTAAGGACACCAACTCACAGTTAGCATTTTGGTGAGTACAGTCGACAGTCTAGTATGAACGTATGGGAAGGATAACAAGTCCAAAATCCTTCAAGAGAACTGAGGACACGTGGAGTGGTTGAACTCCAGAGGACCCCGAACAGATTCAGAATTCACGAAGCACCAAGACCAAATGAAAATAGTTAGACCTCAAGAAGAAGCCCCAAAATATGATCTTACTACTATGAACGGTTAAACCTTGGAGGGATAATCTGTGTTGCTTTCCCAAACACAACCTCATGTGTAACCCCTGTGTGATAGGGGGATCCCAGCTATGCGTATAAAAAAATTGGACTTAGTCTCCCTATCACAAGATGCTAAGTTTGTTTTGAATGATTTTGATAGTTATTCTCATAGCCTAATCCAAAGTGCTAATCCTAGTCTAATGTTGGTGGAAGAATCTAAAAAGAAAAAGTTTCTAGAACGATTTTTAACAAGCGTTGATTTTAGTGGCTATTCTTTACTCATAGGTGAATGAGAGTGAAACTAATGATGGTACGACTCAAATACCAAAGAAGTAAAAGAATGATAAGCAAACGTTCCTTTCTATGAACTTCTATTTACGGGAGGAAGAAGAGTTTTCTTTCTTTCACTACCAAACTCAAAAATGCAGAATTTTCATACAATTTGTTTTCAACAAGAATCCATCTCAGTGCTAAATCACTCAGAAATTGTTTCTAGTATCCAAAAACCAATCGTAAAAAGTATCCTTCGTTTGATTATGAATGTGAATTTATTTGGTTTAATGCTTCTTATTCCAATAAAAATATTTCACTATAACTTTTAGACAACGAGAAGCAAGAATCACACAAACAAAAAGGCGCTCTCACAACAATCAATAAGAAGCAAAAACAAACTAAACTTTCCAAAAAGGACACCAAAAAAACAAACACACTTAAGAAATTTGATGGAAACATATGAAGATCAGAGATCAATTAGAACAATAAATATATCCCCGAGTTTCCTTGGAATAATCTTCAACCGATCAGATGAACGAAAATATACAAAAATAAACCCAAAAATCCGAAGAAAAAGGGTGATTTCATGACAAGGAAATACAATAAAATCCAAAAAAAGATCAAAAGTATTAAAAGAAGCAAGTTGTAGGTTTGATAGAAGACACAAGCTCACAGAACAAGTCCTGAGTTGGAAGAAAAACCCAAAAAATACACCCAAGACAAAGGTAGTCAACAATTTTTCAAAATAGAGAAAAATCGAGGCTCTTGCTATATCAACACCAGAGTGCTACAATGCTCACTAAAGCACTATAGGGGAGTGCCGATCAATAAATCAACACTCTGGATGTAAAGTGAGAGGGTGCGGGTTTCTAAGAAATAAAAGGATCAACACAGAAAATTAAAAACTCAGCAAGTTTGATCAACAGTCTCTATGACACAACTTCAGGACTGATAATAGATGTATAAAAGAGAAAAATACAGTAAGCAGGATCTGAAGATGAGCAAAAGCTAAGACAAAACCAAGGAAAGAAACCAAAACTTAAAGCTTCATTCCCCAGTGGAGTCGCCGATTTCTGTTGTAGGAAAATTCCCCTGCAGACAGGTAAATATCCTCTTGGATCCTAGACCCCTATTACCAAGACAGAAAGATGCTAACATTGGACACTAACATTCCTTTAAATGTAGTTAAACTAGTTAAAGGGAAAATAGGAAGAAAGTATTATGTACCTTTTTTCTGAAGCTTGTCCTCTCTTAGTCCAGGCTGAACTTGATCTTCAAGCCCTTTAATGAAATTTGTAATCCAATAGACAACAAAGACAATGCATGCTTCCTATTCTACCAAAATTAGTTTACACTAAATTTATCAACAAAAGACAAGCCTATGCAATCATACACAAACTTGAAGGAAATAGGCCAAGAATATATTAATGGTAACATTACAAGGAACTTACAATCTGTAGGTGTAGTTGCAACAACCTCTCCAAGCCCTCCTCGTCCAACCCCTTTCTCGAAAGATCCATGATTAGAATTACAATAATTTTCACTGATATTTTCCTCCTTTTCACCATGAGAATGCCTCCTTTTATAGGATTTAAGAGGCTCAACCACCTTAGTTATCTTTGGAATAAGTTGAGGATATGACTCCATCAGTTGTGGAATCTCCCTTAGATGCAGCCTAAAGCTCTGATTCGAGCCAAACCAATTCAAATACTTTCTAGCCATCTTTAGAGATAAGGGGGATTTCTTCCCATGATTCTCTCAACCAATCAACGCTCCCTCAAAAATGGCAATAGAGTGCTACAGTGCTCCCCGCTAGGTGGACAAGAAGTGTTAGCACTCCAAGCATGTGAGTAGGGGAGCGCTGATCTTCCAAAAGTTCGTTAAGATGACCATTTCTCAAGGTAAAATATTTTGCTAAGCTTTCCAAGTGATGTGTTTTCCACTTCTAACATGTCTTGGAGGATGTATCAAGTGTCTCCATGGTGTCATTCACAATGTGACATATGAAAAATGAAAATGCGACATTTACAACACTTGCAACAGAAGTGCGACACTTGCGATAATGATAATAGAACAATATCGAAGTGAGGAATTTTGACGTGTAACAATCCCAAAATAGAGTTTCTACTTTGCAACAAGGGTTTGTATAGGGTCACCTTGGGGACCAAGGTCAAGCATAATTCAACCATAGATAAAGAAAAATACTTCTACAGAATGGATGAAGCCTACATGATATTGTGCTTGAGCATATCTCTGTATATCCTCTTCCATGTCAATACTTGCAAGATTCCTAACGTTTTTTGGACAAAGTTGAAGGATTTGTTAGCTAAGAAAGACAACCTAAGAGTTCATTAGTTGGAGAATGATCTAAATGCATTGAATCCAAGTGATTTCGAGACCCCACAGGACTACTTCTATAAGTTTAAAACTTTTATTTTGCATATTAGGGCTTGTGGAATTGATAAAAAGATGAACAATTAATCTTTTCAATTTTAACTATGCTAGGACCAGAGTATTTTTTCTACATTTATTCTTTTCATGCTACTAGGTTTGCTATGGGGTCTACATGGAAGATTTCAATCCTGGATGAATTCATAGAGTCACTTATCCATGAGTAGACAAATCCCATCCAGATAGGGGAACTAAATATTTCAAATCCCCATGCGCTTACAACTCAAGGAAGTTCAAAGAAGAATAAGAAAAAGAACATGGGTAAGAAGGACCAAGGGAATAAGAAGGAAGGTAAAAAAAATTCCAAAGATGAGAGTTCGAACAACATCAACTCAAAGAATAAGAAGGAGAATACCAAGTTTTCCTACTGTAACAGGGGGTTCCATCCTCAGAGTTCTTGCATGAAAAATTCCATAGATCTCATGGCATAATCACTTGAACAACATCACCTCGAGTATTGTATTCCAGATAATACAAGGAATAAGACATAAGACAAGCCATCATTGGAAAGAGGCAATGGTTGTGCATTACGTGATATTTCATCTTCTCCCAATATACTTTTCTAATACTTGGAGACTTGTTCCGGACCACCGATCTTCATGGGAGATGATCCTCCTACTGAGGTGTGCGATAGGGGTAGATTTTATCTAGACCATGGATGATTTTAGGATGAACTTCATGTTTTGAATCTTTCAATGAATATCCTCTCCATATATCAAATCATTCATTCAGCTTCATGGAAGAAGGCAGAGTTCACTCCAGACTCAATTATTATTTTCAACTTGTCAGATGGTTCAAAAATTGTTGTTGGTGAGGTTAATCACCATTCTAGGTTGTACACCTTCTCCCGATTTACTCATAAATATAATGAAATATCTATTCTAACACATGCTAATGAAGAGTATAGGTTGTTATATATGACTTTAGATACATTATTCATTTATAGGAGTGTTAAATTTGAAGAAGTTCCGTCACAAGTACTTCCGGAGCAGTCCACACCTCCATCTCAACTGCCACTAATTGCAGAACTTTGTGAACTTCTTCCGATAAGATTTTTTTATCATATCTATGAATATTATATTTATGATATTTTTTATTAGTGAAAATAAGTTTTAGGTTTATAACATTTACCATGATGGGAACAACAGACTCTTCAGGCACCAAGTGATCTAGTGGGTGATCACACCAATCCACGAAGAACCAGATCTAAGTTTGTGGAGCCTCCTCAAGCTCTTATTTCCACATAGAACTTTCTTCCTATTTATTGTTATATGGTACTTGGATCATACCTTTAGTCTTATTAAGAGGCTAAAGGTAACCCCCATTGGGAAGCAACTATGAAAGAGGAGTACAATTCCCTGATGGAGAACAACACATGGGAGTTGTGATGCAGGAGCATCATCAACATCAAGCGAGCGTGGGGGCAAGCACCACACATTTTGAGCATATGTTAAATTGTTTAAAAACTTTTGAAGAGTGGATGCGCCAAACTTAAATGTGATAGTTAAGGAGAGGCGTACTTATGTATTTTAAAGGACCTTGAGCGATCCGCTCTCGTCCATAGTAGGTAGAAGGCATTTATGCAGGTAGATAGAATTTAATTCTAGATTAGACAGTTGTAGAGCGCAAGAGGGAAATGTGATATAGACACCCTCATTGTGCATTGTATCATTATCAGAGTTAGAAGCATTGGAGCATAGAAGAGCATGCATGAGAACTGTGTAAGAACACCCATGTACAGATATTTGGATTAATAGAAAGCTTTGATTCAAATTCATGGTTTGTGTTGTTCTCTATGTATTGATGTTATGCTCATGAATGTTTTCTTCCTGTTATACATTTGCTTTGATATGCTGTGTATATGATTTCATGTTCTAAGTTGAAGTCTGAAAGGAAGAGGGAATGAGTTTCAATTGTTTCTCTACCTGAGCAAGAATTCCTGCAAGGAGTGCAGTCAAATTTGTCCGCAAGGAGTGCTTGACAGAAGGCTCAGGTAGATTAGCTCTTGTTCTCATTCAGAAGTGCAGACATGCAAAGGAACCATGCAAGAAGTGTGCAGGCAAAGTAAAGTCTCAGGGTTGCGAACCTGAGTAAGGTGTGAGAGATTGCTGTTGCAGGAGTGCGTAGAGTCAAAGGTGTTCAGCACTTGGAAGTGTCTGGGAGTTTTCGCAAGGAGTGCGTGCAAAAGATCCTCTTTGAGGCTCAAAGTTGTGAGAAGCTTAGAAGGAGTAAAGCCTTTGAAAACCATTGAGGGGCATCAAAAGTTTGTAGCGCAAGCGGATAAGTCCAGGGAAGAATCCTTGGTTTCCTTCGTAGAAATCATCAAAGGGAAAAGATTGACGGTCAGAAATCTGTGGGGAGGATTAGCGAGATCCCGTCAGCCGTCAGATCTGCCAGACAAGCGAGGGGGTTATGGCTGCATCCGGAGTTCAAGCCCAGGAGATGGTGGACCGTCAGATCTCATTCAAATACCCGTCAGCCATTGGATTGAACGGGAGTTGTACGAAGTTTAAACGTCGTGAATGAGAGGAGGAAAGTTCCGACGAGAGGTGTGGACATCGGAATTTTGGCATTCGTGAAATCAGGAATCATGAGGACGAGTGATCGGGAATTTTTAGAGTGAAAATTCCGGAATCAATCTAAGCCGTCCATCTTGAGGAGACAGGTGGCAATCATCGAGAGCCCGTCGGCGTTTCGGCGACCGGGTTTTTAAGTTGACAAAGAACTTGTGTCATCGGGGCATCGAAGGTCTCGAAATCTCGAGGTCGAATCAGGATCACCCATCTTAAGGGGACATGTGGCGAAGATCTAAGATCCCAGGAAAAGTCCCGAAAGGGAAGACTCCATCGGAGTTTCAGGATTCGGCAAATCGGAGGTTCTGTGAGCAAGAGATCGGGAAAATCCATGTTGGAAACCCCGTAAACGATCAAAGCCATCCATCAGTTGGGACACGTGGACGAAATCAGAAGCCCATTGACATTTCGATCATCGGGACTCATACAAGCAAGTGGTTTGGCTTGGCAGTGGGCAAAACCCCGAGGGTAAATCTGAACCATCCATCCACTTGGGACGCGTGTCAAAAATCCGAAGAAAGTCGGGGATCGACATTTCATGAGTCCTAGAGGACTTGCAATTCGAAATAACGAAGTCCGATTCTCTAAAAAGAGGAGAGTTCCATGTGGGACCCTGCTGACGTCATCTCAACATAACGAGGCATCGAGAATTTACACAGTGAAAATCTCGAAGTGGCGAGGACCGTCCATCCTTGAGGACGCGTGGCCGAGATCAAAGCTTTCGGGAAATTTCTCGAAAGGAAAAGTCATCCATCGGAAATTCAAGCATCGAAAAATCGGGGATTCCGTGGACAAGAGGTTTAGTGCATTTCGACTTTCGAAACCCCGAATCCTGATAAAGGGTAAGACTGCGGTCATATAAAGGTTGGTCACATGACTAGGGCATATCCAGGAGGGGCTAAAGCACAAAGGGAGCATATCAGAAAAGCGGAGATCGGGGAATCGGGAACCAAAGGGTCATGACATCGGGATTTTGAAAACCTCGAAACCCGATTGTGACTTTCTGTGGTGAACGTAGAAGGGACCAGTCTTAGAAGGGACCAGTCTTAAAGGATGTAAGGTGCCGAAAAATACCCGTGGGTCAAATTTAAATAAATATTCCAGGGGAGAATCGAAGGAGCCACTCCGACTCGAGGGTGAATTTTGAAGGATCCTTAAAGACCGGGAGGTCAACGCAGAGGCCTTTTACCGAGGCAAGGGGTGCAGCTGCGTCAGGTTTGGTATCAAAGCATAGAAAAGCTTCTTTGCTTTCTGTAGCAGGAAGAAGGAAGATTCACCATGCCGCCGAGAAGAAGAGATGGAAAATCACCCGATCCAGAGGAGGAAAGGGAGACGTCCAGAGGAAGGGGTAGATAGGTGCAGAATCCAGAAGTAGAAAGAGATCTGCATAACATACGCGCCAGACTTGTAGACATGGAGATAAGACAAAAATGCATAGTTGATATAGGAGATATCAGTGAGTCCGAAAATGAAGATGATGCTAGACATGGAGAATAAGAAGTCACAGCAGAAGATGCAGCAAATGAACGCTTGCTTAAAGCCATTGCAAGAATGGGTGCAAAGGCCAAGATGGACATTCCAGTTTATGAGGGAAATCTGGATGTAGAAGAGGTTCTAGACTGGATTAGAGCTCTAGACACCTACTTTGACTATGAAGATGTCAAAGAGGACAGGAAGGTTAAGCATGCCGTCATGAGATTAAAAGGACATGAAACATTGTGGTGGGATGAACTACAAGCGGATAGGCGTTGCCAAGGCAAGCAGAAAATTAAGAGCTGGGACAGGATGATTGCAAAGATGAAGGAAAAATTCATCCCCAGGGATTACCAGATTACTATGTTCAGGAGGATGCAGAACCTGAGACAGAAGCTGATTTCAGTGAAGGAATATACCGAGGAATTTTACAGGATGAATATCAAGGCAGGTCATCGTGAAAGCAATGATGAAAAAGTAGCTAGGTATATGAATGGCCCGAGATATGAGATTCAGGATGAGATGAGTATGTTGACCATCCGAACGGTGGAAGATGCTTATCAGATGGCTCTAAAAGAAGAAGAGAAGCTGAGCCGAAAGCAAGGTCAGAGAGGTCGAGGCAGAAGTCAAGCTAGGGGAAAATCAGTTGCCCAAGATAAAAATCAGAAACCCAAGGAAGACTAGAAGAAACCTCAGACTCGAACTGAGAGAGGTGGAAGCTCACAGTGAGGGCAATATGTTGAACATAGAGGGTAGCATACTGAGCAGAGAGGAGGGTATGCTGATAATAATACTTTTCTCCATACTAGAGGTAGAGGAAGAGGAAGAGGTGGAGTAATAAAATGCTTCACATGTGGAAAGAATGGGCACAAGTCTTATGAGTATCCTGATAAAAAGAAAGAGGGTGGAGAGAATCACATCACCGAAGCACAGGGGAGAAATGTTGAGGCGAAGGATGCTGAAGGTGGAACATCGCTGATGATGTGAAAAGTTCTTTTGACACCCGAGAAGGAGGTGGAGAGTTCTATCCAGAGAAATAGACTTTTTCAGACTGCTTGCAAAACCAAGGACAGGGTATGCAAGGTCATTGTGGATAGTGGAAGCATGAATAATCTCGTTTCTACGGAAATGGTAGAAACGCTGGAGCTGGAAACGATTGAGCATCCAAGTCCATATAAAGTTTCATGGCTACAAAAAGGACACCAGGTAAATGTTACTAAACAATGTTTAGTTGAATTCAAGATAGGAGGATATAATGATAAGATATTATGTGATGTTATTCCTATGGATGTTTGTCATCTATTGCTAGGTAGACCATGGCAATATGACATGAATGTGATTCATGACGGGAGATTGAACACATACACCTTAGAAAAGAATGGGAGAACTCATATGTTACTTCCAATCAAAGATAACGAGGTGAAACCAGAAGTAAGCAACACTGTACTTCTCATGAGTGGGAACAAACTTCTTATAGAGGTTAAGAAGAAGGAGGAACCGCAATTCCTTGTGGTCAGGAAACCGAAGATCGTGTTGACTAGCACAAGGGTGGATGATTTTCCAGAAGAAATTCAGGAACTGCTGGAAGAGTTCGCTGATATAGTAGTGGACGAATTACCTTGTTCCTTGCCACCGATACGAAGTGTGAGTCACCATATTGATCTCATACTAGGAGCTAGTTTGCCAAATAAATCCGCGTATAGATTGACGCCGCAAGAGAATGAAGAGGTAAAAAGACAAGTCCAGGAGTTGTTGGACAAAGGCTTGGTCAGGGAAAGCTTGAGTCCGTGTGCTGTTCCAACAGTACTGAGTCCGAAGAAAGACAGAGGCTGGAGGATGTGCACTGATTCAAGAGCCATTAACAAGATAACCATCAGGTACAGATTTCCATTGCCGAGGATGGATGATCTGATGGATTGCTTGAGTGGAGAAAAATATTTTTCAAAGATTGATTTGAAAAGCGGATATCACCAGATTTGCATGAGAGAGGGTGATGAGTGGAAGACAACCTTCAAAACAAACGAGGGGTTGTATGAATGGCTTGTTATGCCATTTGGCTTAACAAATGCACCAAGTACCTTTATGAGGTTGATGAATGAAGTCCTGAAAGAGTTCATCAGGAAATTTGTCATTGTGTATTTAGATGACATACTGATCTTCAGTGAAACAAGGGACGAGCATTTGAAACACTTGACTATCGTGATGAAAAGACTACAGCAAGAGAAGCTGCTCATAAACATGAAGAAATCCTCATTCATGAAGACAGAGCTCATTTACTTGGGATTTTTTATTTCTGCAGATGAGTTGAGGATGGATCCAGATAAAGTGGAGGTAATAAAAAATTGGCCATCGCCGAAGAATATCTTTGAGGTGAGAAGTTTTCATGGATTGGCTAGTTTCTATCGAAAGTTCATCAGGAATTTCAGTGGAATTAGCGCAGCGATGATGGATACCGTAAAGAAAAGACAAAAGTCTTTTCACTGGACTGAAGAGGTTGAGAAAAGTTTCAATTTGTTGAAGAGGAAGATCACGGAACAACCAATTCTAGTGTTGCCGGATTTCCAGAAGACATTTCAGGTGAAATGCGATGCAAGTGGATTTGTGATTGGGGCAGTATTGAGTCAAGAAGATAGGCCAATAGCATACTTCAGCGAGAAGCTGAATGAAGCGAAAGTGAAATAATCCACTTATGATAAGGAGTTTTATGCTATTATACAGGTGTTAAAGAAATGGAGGCATTATTTGATTCCCAAGGAGTTTGTTTTATACAGTGACAATCATGCACTACAGTTTGTGACTCAACAAGAAAAGTTGAATCAGAGACATGTAAAATGGGTGGAATACATGCAAAATTTCACTTTTGTAATTAAACATATTTCTGGTACTGCTAACAAAGTTGCTGATGCTTTGAGCAGGAAGTGTTTACTGTTGCAGGAGTTCAAAGTCAAAACACTGGGTTTTGATGATCTCAGGGACAAGTACGCAGATGATCAGGATTTTAAAGAAGCGTATGAAGCAGCTGAGAATCCAGTTCTCAGAGACAGAAGCCAATGGATAGAATAAACGATCCAGGAAGGATTGCTGTTCAAAGGCAATCAACTGTGTATTCCGAAATGCTCCATGAGGGAGAACTTATTAAAGGAGAAACACAGTGGAGGATTGGCTGGACGTTTCAGTCATGACAAAACATTCGCGAAGATGAATGAGTCATATTTTTGTCCGGGAATGCGAGCAGATGTCAAGAGATTCGTGGACCGATGCAGAATTTGCCAGAATTCGAAGGGAAGAATGCAGAATGCAGGGTTTTATCAACCATTGCCCATACTAGAAAGGATGTGGGATGAAATTAGCATGGATTTCATATTGGGGTTGCCAAGAACACAAAGAGGTGTTGATTCAATCTTGTTGGTGGTGGATATATTTTCCAAAATGGAACACTTCATTCCATGTCAGAAAACCAGTGATGCAACTCACATTGCGAACCTATTTTTCAAAGAAGTCATTCGACTTCACGGCTTACCAAGGAGTATAGTTTCGAATAGAGATACGAAGTTCATAGGGCACTTCTGGAGGACCTTATGGAAGAAGCTGGGTACTAACTTGTCTTTTAGTTCAACTTATCATCCTCAGATGGATGGACAGACATAAGTGGTGAACAAAAGTCTGGGAGACTTGCTGAGAAGCCTGGTGACAGAACACCACAACCAGTGGGATAATATATTACCACAGGCGGAGTTTGCGTATAACGACTCAGTCAACAGGAGTACAGGGCAAAGTCCATTTCAGGTTGTCTATGGCGTGCAATCGAGAGGAATTTCTGAATTGAGGGATTCAGAACAGACTACAACTAGGAGCGCTAGTGCAGAAGAGTTTGCAGAGACGATGAAGGAACTTCACAACAAGGTGAAGGAGCGATTGCAGAGTTCAAGCCGGAAGTATAAGCATAGAGCAGATCAACACATAAGACAACTTTAGTTTGAAGTTGGTGATTTGATTCTGGCACATTTGAGGAAGGGAAGGTTCCCGAGAGGAACATATAATAAATTGAAGATGAAGAAAATTGGGCCATGTAGGGTCTTGAAGAAATTTGGGGCAAATGCTTATGAGATTGAATTACCCGATGGGATCAGAATTTCTCCGATATTCAATATCTCAGATTTGTACCCATACAAAGCTGAGGAAGTAGGAACAAGTGATGAATAGTCAGAGGTTCAGTGGCAAAAGTAGATGCCAGTTGCAATGAAGCCACAAATGGAAAGCATACTAGACAAAAGAATTGGCAAGAAGACCAGAAGGAAAGAATACTTCGAATATTTGGTCAAGTGAAAGGGCCATCTAGTTGAAGATGCCAACTGGGAGAATGAAGTAGAGATTTAGAAGCATGGAAAGACCGTGCAAGAGCTCATGGACAGGAGCCCATGAAAATTTTCAAGCGAGGGAGTATGATGCAGGAGCATCGTCAACATCAAGCGAGCGTGGGGGAAAGCGCCACACATTTTGAGCATATGTTAAATTGTTTAAAAACTTTTGAAGAGTGGATGTGCCAAACTTAAATGTGATAGTTAAGGGGAGGTGTACTTATGTATTGTAAAGGACCTTGAGCGATCCTCTCTCGTCCATAGTAGGTAGAAGGCATTTATGCAAGTAGATAGAATTTAATTCTAGATTAGACAGTTGTAGAGCGCAAAAGGGAAACGGGATATAGACACCCTCATTGTGCATTGTATCATTATCAAAGCTAGAAGCATTGGAGCATAGAAGAGCATGCAGGAGAACTGTGTAAGAACACCCATGTAGAGATATTTGGATTAATAGAAAGCTTTGATTCAAATTCATGGTTTGTGTTGTTCTCTGTGTATTGATGTTATGCTCATGAATGTTTGCTTCCTATTATACATTTGCTTTGATATGTTGTGTATATGATTTCAGGTTCTAAGTTGAAGTTTGAAAGGAAGAGGGAATGAGTTTCAATTGTTTCTCTACCTGAGCAAGAATTCCTGCAAGGAGTGCAGTCGAATTTGTCCGTAAGGAGTGCTTGAAAGGAGGCTCAGGTAGATTAGCTCTTGTTCTCATTCATAAGTGCAGACAGGCACAGGAATCGTGCAAGGAGTGCGCAGGCAAAGTAAAGTCTCAGGGTTGCGAACCTGAGTAAGGTGTGAGAGACTTCTGTTGCAGGAGTGCGTAGAGTCAAAGGTGTTCAACACTTGGAAGTGTCTGGGAGTTGCTGCAAGGAGTGCATACAAAATATCCTCTTTGAGGCTCGAAGTTGTGAGAAGCTCAGGAGGAGTAAAGCCTTTGAAAACCATTGAGGGGCATCGAAAGTTTGTAGCGCAAGCAGATAAGTCCAGGGAAGAATCCTTGGTTTCCTTCGTAGAAATCATCAAAGGGAAAAGATCGACGGTCAGAAATCTGTGGGGAGGATTAGCGAAATCCCGCCAGTCGTCAGATCTGCCAAACAAGTGAGGGGGTTACGGCTGCGTCTGGAGTTCAAGCCCAGGAGATGGTGGACCGTCAGATCTCATTCAAATACCCGTCAGCCATTGGATTGACCGGGATTTGTACGAAGTTTAAATGTCGTGAATGAGAGGAGAAAAGTTTCGACGAGAGGCGTGGCCATCGAAATTTTGACATTCGTGAAATCAGGAATCACGAGGACGAGTGATCGGAAATTTTCAGAGTGAAAATCCTGGAATCATGATCGCCCAATATTAAGGGGACACGTGGCAAAGATCTAAGATCCCAGGAAAAGTCCCAAAAGGGAAGACTCCATCGGAGTTTCGTAATTCGACAAATCGGAGGTTCTGTGAGCAGGAGATCGGGAAAATCCATGTTGGAAACCCTGTAAACGATCGGAGCCGTCCATCAGTTGGGACACGTGGACGAAATCAGAATCCCATCGACATTTCGATCATCGGGACTCATACAAGCAAATGGTTTGGCTTGGCAGTGGGCGAAACCTTGAGGGTAAATCTGAACCGTCCATCCACTTGGGACGCGTGTCAAAAATCCGAAGAAAGTCGGGGATCGACATTTCGTGAGTCCTGGAGGACTTGTAATTCGAAATCGTGAAGTCCGATTCTCCGAAAAGAGGAGAGTTCCGTGTGGGACCCTGCTGACATCATCTCAACATAACGAGGCATCAGGAATTTACATGGTGAAAATCATGAAGTGGTGAGGACCGTCCATCCTTGAGGACGCATGGCTGAGATCGAAGCTTTCGGGAAATTTCCCGAAAGGAAAAGTCATCCATCGGAAATTCAAGCATCAGAAAATCGGGGATTCCGTGGACAAGAGGTTTGGTGAATTTCGACTTTCGAAACCCCGAATCCCGATAAAGGGTAATACTGTGGTCATATAAAGGTCGGTCACATGACTAGGGCATAGCTAGGAGGGGCTAAAGAACAATGGGAGCATATCGGAAAAGCGAAGATCGGGGAATCGAGAACCAAAGGGTCATGACATCAGGATTTTGAAAACCCTGAAACCCGATTGTGACTTTCTATGGTGAACATAGAAGGGACCAAGCTTAAAGGCTGTAAGGTGCCGAAAAAGACTTGTGGGTCAAATTTAAATAAATATTCCAGGGGAGAATCGAAGGAGCCACTCCAGCTCGAGGGTGAATTTTGAACGATCCTTAAAGACCAGGAGGTCAGCGCAGAGGCCTTTTGCTGAGGCAAGGGGTGCGGCTGCGTCAAGTTGGTTCCTTTACCTTCCAACATAAATCTTGTTATATGTAAGTGGATTTTCAAGATAAAGATACAAATTATAAGGCTCAGTTAGTAGCTAATTTTTATCTCATAGGTATAAGGCATTGAATATGAGGAGACTTTTGCACTGGTTGCCAATATTGATTCCATTCAGTTAGGTCTAGCTATTGAAACAACTAGAAAGTGGGAGGTACACCATATGGATTTGAAGAATGAATTATTACATGGATATATTAATGAGGAGATATATATGGAGCATTTAAAGGGATATGTTCATGATCCATCATTAGTTTGAAGGTTGAGGAAGTCACTGTACAGACTTAAGCAAACACCTCATGCATGGTATGCTAAAATGGACTCTTATATTCTCTCTAGAGGTTATATTAGATGAATCCTAATGTGTATATTATGAGTAACATAGATTCCCTTCTACAAATAGTTCTATATGTATATGATTTACTCATCACAAGGAGCTCAACCTCCTCCATTGCTGCAGTGAAGACCACTTTACATGACATGTTTTCTATGATAGATATGGGACTATTACATTACTTTGTTGGTCTTGAAATCAAACAAAATGATTAAGGAGTCACGATGTCTTGGTCCAAGTATACAATAGATCTACTTGACAGGTTTTATATGACAGATTGCAAGCCATCTCCAACACCCTTTCAGTTAGGGGTTAGACTAGAGGATGTTGGTGCATCACCTTTGGTTGATTGTACTAGATATTGACAATTGGTGGGGAGTCTTCTATGCCTTACACACTCTCGATCATATATCTCTTATAGAGTTGGATCAATTTCTAGGTAAATGTGGAAGCCACACGAGCTTCACTAGATGGAAACAAAAGAGGATTCTCGTATATGTCAAGGGGAATACTAACTTTGGTATACACTATGTAGCATGATCTTCCTTAAATATTATTGGTTACACAGCCCCAGATTGGGAAGGTGTTATCATTGATCAAAAGTCCACTTCATGATATGTTCTCTACCTTGGATCAAGACCTGTATGTTGGTAAAGTAAGAAGCAATCAACAATTTATTTATCATCGATAGAGACAGAGTACATGGGTGCAGTGAATGTTACTACTCAGGCTATTTGGTTGCAACACTTTCTTACAGAGTTGGGAGTTCATTTTCAACATCCAATAGTTATATGGTGTGATAATCAGAGTACTCTCAAGCTATGTAGAGACCCAGTTCATAGGTAGTAGACCAAGCACATCGAGGTTCATATGCAATTTATACGAGGACATATTCATGATGGAGTCATTGATACGTAGTTATGTCCATGTTCATAGTAGGTGGTATACATCTTCACCAATCCTTTCATCGAACATAAATTTGTCTCATTGAGGGACATTCTAGGAGTGAGGGATACATTAACTTAGCAACTGAACATTTTAGCATTCCTTTTTTGTTAACAACATACTTTTAGGGGTTTTTTGTTCCCACTAGTTTTTCCCCCTTTACCTCACTTTTGTTCAGTTGTTATGCATCTATACTTGTACATGAGTACCTAACTTGGATTCATATTTCTGGGACTCATCATTGTGCACACCTCGATTGTGTTTCAGGGGTGTGTTGGGGTACATGCTCAACTACATACTTAGTGACATACTCATTTTTCCATTTTTCCACTTTCTCAGGAGGACTGCTATTTATAGCCCTGTCTGGACCTAGCTTGACCACCATACCTAGCTTGACTTACTTACCTAACATGACCGTTCTTGATCATCTCTATTTTTGGCATTTTCTATTTTTAGCAAGTGACCAAACCCTAATAGTCTATTTTTGGTATTGTCTATTTATGGTAGGTCTATTTTTAGCTTGTGGCTACCAATATGTAATACTATGGGAAAATACCATGGGTTTTAAAAACCATGGGCTCATAAGCCACCAATAGGTAAATTCCTATTTTCTAGGAGGAAGAGCACTTCATTCCTTTATTTTAGGAGATAATTCCTATTTCATGGCTATAGAGCACACTTGAGTGAGAATATTATTCTCCTAAGGAAGTGTGCATTACCCATATTAATATTGGAGTTAACCTATTTCACTTATTTACCTATTTTTAGTGACTTTTCATATTTATGAAATTCTCTCTCAATTAGGACTTTAGATCGAAGTTTCCATCACCAAGTACAAATCACTATTGCTTCAGCTCAAATCATGTGAAATAAACAAGAAGGAAAATCAATTCATTCCATTTCCTCACCCATCCATGAGCAGGGCCAAGTATGTTTTGACCTTCATTAATGATTGCTCAAGGTACACCCAAGTATACTTCCTCAAGTAGAAATCAAATATTTTTTAGTGTTTTAGAGACTTCAAAGCTCTTGTAGAGAAGAAATCAGGAAAGGGAATCAAGATCCCATGTACAGATAATGGTGGGGAGTATGGGAATTTTTTTTTCCAATATTTATGTGTAGAGGCAAGTATTGAGTTGTTTCATTCACTTCACCAAATCCTCACTGACATCTACATCTTTACCAAATTCTCATTGACATCTACATCTTAACCAAATCCTTCACCAAGAAGAAGTTCATAGAGTTACAAGATCACTACTATGAATGGAAGACAAAGGTGCTTGTTCTCTTGCACAATATAGGGCTATATAGGATCACAATGGGAACTAAGACAAAACCAAATTACACAATTGAAAATACAATATGGTTTGATCAAATGGATGAAATATATGTATTTTTTATCTCTCTCTATTTCTCCAAACTTCTTATTCCACATCAAATATGTAGAAACACCCAATGAAGTATGGACCAAGCTATAAGGACTCTTCAGAAAGTAGGATGTGTTGTGAGGACATCAGTTGGAGAATGAGATCATAATTTTGAGCCCAATCAACTTCCTTAATATCCAATATTTCTTCACCAAGTATAAATCACCATTGCTTGAGCTCAAATAATGTGAAATAGACAAGAAGGAAGAGAA
>ML783880.1:179382-203641 GCA_009831015.1 Picea engelmannii | reverse complement strand
GGAGAAACTCCAACTTTGGGTTGAAGACCAACCACGTTCCTAAGATCGATATGAGGAAGTTTGATGGCAAGGACCCAATCACATGGATACTTCAGATGAAGCAATTCTTTGATCTACATAATGTGCCACATACACAAAAGGTATGAATTGCTTCTTTATATTTATAACCCAATCAATTTGTATGGTATCGATGGATTTTTTCTCGCAAATCACTCGTCACTTGGACAATTTTCACGGAAGAAATGATAGCACACTATGAGGATACAAGGAGCAATACCTTCTTTAGCCAATTGATAAATCTCAAGCAAAAGGGTTCAGTTAAAACTTCCAAAGATTGAATAGGTTCGCCTTTGGGAACCCAAAACATTGTATAATGCATTTAATGTGGCAAGAAATGTTGAAAGTAAAAATATGGCTATGGCTCCCAGCTAAGGTTGCAGACATCTAAGTTCTGCAACCACCCCTGCTTCTACCTCAGGTGAGACTTCATCTGCTTAACAGGTGTTGTTTAAAGGGTCGGTAGTTAGGGCTTTGTTGGTGTGTTGTTGTAGCGTTGAACACTGGGTCTGCCCCTATGCCAACAAATGGTTCCGTTGCCACGACCTGAAACTGTGATTGTTGGGAACTGAAGAAAAGAAATCTCCGTGCGTAGATCTGTTGCTTTAGTTCACAATAGTCTACTTAAATTGTGAAGCTCTATGTTAAGGAGAAAAGTCATATCTGAAGAAAAGAGGTAAGCTCTGAAATCTTTGTGCTTTTCTAAAGTTAAGAACAATGAAAAGATTTGATTGAAACAAGGAAAGATAAGTGGAATTTTTTTTTCAAAAGTATGGATCTAGGTATGTTTGATAAATTTTTTCCTAGATTGAAAAGTAGGGCACAACTAGATGGAAGAAGGTTTGATATGAGTAGATCTGATAAAAATAACGAAAGATATGTTATTCCTATGCATATAAAGAATGTTTGGACTGACAAATGGATGTAGGAACATAGAAATAATTTTTTGCAGGTTAGCTACTATGATCCTAGTGCACAACACAAGAAAGGTTGGGGATCATTTCAAAGAAAGAGAAGATTAACTCTTTGTTAAAATTGCAAAAGACCAAGACATATTGCTAAGGAATGCCCTGGTAGAACACCTAGTTGTCTTTGTTGTCAATCTATGGATCATGAAGTTTTGGATTTCCCTAGAATGATTGCTAAGGTTGAAAGAATGAATATGAGGCAAGAAAACCCCGAGGAAGATCAAGAAGCTAAGACCACGACAGAACCCCATAAAGAATCAGAGACTGTATTAGTACAAATGAAAGAAACCCTGAATGATCACCAAAATATCAACTTATCAGATATCTTCAAAGAAAAAGAGTGCATAGAAATAAGAATAGGATACTTCGACATAGACTGTGTTCTAGATGAGGAAACACAGGTGAATATTATGACAGAAAGAACCTGGGAAATTTTAGGAAAGCTTTCTATGATTCCTTCATTAGGAGGAAAAGGCTTATTTAAAGGAAAGTTGATAACCCTATGTGGAAGACTCACCCAGATAATCATGAGTGCTCATGAAACTACGATAAAGGAAGATTTTGAGGTTGTTAAATTTATTGAGAACAACACCCCATTTGCTATGTTATTAGGAAAACCTTGGATTGAGAGAAATTAGACCAGAAGAAAAGAAGAGGAAGTCTTAGAACAAAAGAAGCAAGAATTAAAAGATTTCATGACTAGGAGGATCACACACTTGATTAAAGAACATGAGAACAGATTGAAGCTATTTAAAACCAGTAACTTGGACATCGAAGTTGAACGAACACAAGAAGATTCATAGAAGAACATAGCACCTACCCCAGATAGAGAAGAAGTCTCTCCCTTGAACCCTACGAAAGAATCTCAACAACGTGAAGTTACTATGCCAAAAGGAGATAAGAATCAGAATGGAAAGAGGAATATCGAGATGAAGATCACCAAGAAGAAGGCTAGAAAACTTAGTAAGAAGAGAGCAAAGTTAGAAAATTTACAGAAGGTCCCATAAGGGACTTCGCAGAGGGAAGGTTTTCAAAATTGGCACTTCTCCAGGATATCAGAACAACACAAGATGGCACTTCTCCATGGTGGAGTGATATAATCATTGAAAGCATTATAACCGTTAGCTCGACTTCCCGAACAACTAGAACAATAGTTATGACCAAAAATCTCGCCATCGGATCGTTGGGACCGCGCCGTAATGGAAAAAAATGCATTGATGAAGGCCTCTTGTCCATTGGAGAAGATCGGTTACATTGCTGTCTACTTATTCCATCGACTGTTGCACTGAAAACACTTTTTCGAATTGTATCCGAGCCAACAAGAGAACTCATTGATACCGCGTTGTGTTTATTGAGTTCGATGCCTGTTCCATTGCTTTGATCATTCATTCATCCACCTGAGTTATCCGATATGAGCGTGTATGTCAGATGAGCTCAGCGCCGCAGAGAAAGTCATCGAAGAAGTTCTAATCGACCTTATGGTAGAGAGAGTGATATCCACGGGAGTTCAAGCTTCATCGACGTGAGGAGTGAAAGCCTCCCCATCAACTGCTCGCGGATCTGGACCATCCCGTGTTGCAGATGAGAAGAGAACCAAGTACATAGATGACTTAGTGATTGTGAAGTTAATCCCGTCTGTTCTGCTCGATTAAATCCCACTTCTAGCCGGCATGGTGAATCGTGAAAGTGTCCCGAGGGACTTCGACTACACATTCCTCACGACATACCTCCCGAAGGGGATACATGCAGTGAAACCACGGTTGGAGAAGATTCCAACCTTAAAGATCAGTGACTATAATCTAGGGGACCGAAAGACCTATGACATGCTCGTGCCTCACAAGTAATTGACTAAGACGAAGGGAAAGAGATCGAAGATCATTCCCCAACCATGGAGCATGAACACCGCGCAGTCCACTATCCTTAATGTCATGAAAATTCCACACATTGGAAGGCACTAGGAGGTTAACACATGCATTAAACTCCTGTTGTCGTGCTTCCATGGCGGTTATTTTTGGTTAGATAGGTGTATTACCATCGATTCAATGTTGATCCATAAGATCACTAGATTGAGCATGAAGGGACCCGACCCACAGGATTTCTACCCAGGGAAGGCTGCAGATCATGCCCTGGCATAGAATATTAAAAACATCTATGGCGATGTAGAGAAGCATATGCGAGGCTACAAGGTATCCTCCATTCAGAATGGTGCAATGCACCTCGCTTTCCAGTTGATTGCTGGTAAGATAGTCTGGAAGAACAAACCCATGCAAGTCACAGGGTTTGTGGTTGACCTCACAAGAAAGTGCATGGAGGGATTACAGATGAACTGGGTGAAGTACTTAGTCAACCAACCAAAAGTCAATTTCCACGAAGCTTAGGATCAGGGCTACGAGTTCCACTTTAGTTGGCTCCTAATCCTCATCGCATTTACATCTTGGGAGATGCTGGAAGATGTGACCTTCCCGGACATCGAGCCATTAAATCCACTCGCTGTGAAGTTCACCATGCTCTGGTACTTTAGCGACATAGGAAAATAGTGGCATTCGAACATTGTATTCCATACCTACTACCTACAGCTGAAAAGGGCTATCGAATCGTTCCCCTGGATGACTCCAAACACTCTGGACAGGTTCATACCTTTTTTTAAGTTTCTCGTAGATAGGCATTTCATATAAATCACCACGCGTGCAGATGAGAATAAATAAGAGCTTCATTCATACTATAAGCTCACCGAGGAGGAGATGGAAGAAATCACTAAGTAATGGCCCACAAAGTTCCTTATACCAGTCGCTAAGGCATAATTTTCCGACCCAAACCTCATTGGAAGCCAGATAGTCACCCACGAGGAGAATAATGCACCCAACAATAGTAGAAGGAAGAAGAATGAAGATGTAAAGGAACTGAGTAGAGCCTCAGAAGAGACTGCCTCAGATTCACCTAGCGGAGGAGGAGGTGACGAGGTGGACAAAGATGAGAAAGAAGAAAAAGAAGGTGAAAAAGATAAGCAGGAGCAAGGTGAAGTAACTCCACCACGAAACCCCCTTGATGACACAGATCCATCGAAGAAAAGGAAGGTTTCCCCCATGAAACCTACAACGCAGAAGAAATTCAAAGCAAGCAAGCTGAAGCTTCAGACTATACTCATGATCAATGAATTTGATTTCATCATCGTAGCCGAAGCTTTAGACTATACTCATGATCGATGAATTTGATTTCATCATCACAGCCGTATCAAATGCTTCATAGGACATTTTGCAGAACAACAAATCCAAGCAAGAAGCCTTGTATGACATAATCATAATAGAGCTGAGAGGGGTACAACAGGCTCTTCACTCCACTGTGCCCCCGCCATCAGAAGAATTAGAGTTGGGAGATGATCCTACCCAACTGCGCAGATTAGTTGATGCGACGGAAGCCTGCCTTCATTGAGTGCAAGATGAGAAAGAACATGCCACAGTGGCTCTGAAGAAAGAACAAGAAGAAATGATGGAGCAACGCCAGGTTGCACAAAAGGAGAAAGAGGACCTTCAAGCCAATTTTGAAGAAGAGAGAATGCAGGCCAAGAAAGAAAAATAACAGTTGCTCACAGAACAACTGGGAGTCAAAGAACAAGTTGACATAGCACTTCACTCTGTGACAGGTTTAGAACCAAAGGCAGAAGACCGAGTGGAGCAACAAGTAGCACAGTTCACAGAGGCTATCCAACAACTACAACATAGAATAGCAGGCTTAGATATTTTCACAGTGCCCAACACTTTGCTGGATGTACAAGATCAAAGAGAAGCAACTGATCGAAGTGCAGTTTAAGGAATCAAGTCCCTTGCCATGGAATGTAAACAACTAGGTGATCACAGTGCCCAGAATTATGAGCGACTCACTGAGGATTTTGAATTAAAGGCACTGGAGTAACAACTCCAGGAGGCAAAACATCAAGCAAAAACAATACAACCGCAGTTGAAGCCCTTGTTAGTAGTCGAAAGGATGAAGCGATCCCAAGAACAACACAATGCCAAACAATAGGTCCACACCATTCATAGAAGAGTAATGGAAGTGCCTTAGAGACTCCAACCAATTCAGGATGAGGCTTGCCAACTATTCGCAGAGATTGAAGACCGAGGAACAAAACTGGAGCAAGTCATCACTACAGCTGAAAAACACATAGATGGACCTGTCAACGAAGCAGTAATCCAAGAGTTCACTGAACAGGAGGTCGTGGCACAACAACAGGTCGAAGAAGCTCAAGCCAAGATCGAGGCTTTCGAAGTAGAGCTACCCAGACCAGAGTGACTCGGGACGAGTCACAAGTGAGTGTTGGGGGCCTGTTGGCGCTTGAACAAGTTTTGAGGATCCTTGGTCAGGTTTGAACTACTTTTGGGACTTCAACAGGATTTCGAAGGTGGAGCACAAGTCAAAGTGGAGATCGTGGGATCTCAACCCCTTTTTAGGGATTTTTGGGTTGTGGGCTTATGTAACGGGTATGGGGATGTCGACCCATGGGTTTACCCATGTTTAGGCCAGATTTTGTAATGTATAAATAAATGTCTAAGCGATGTAGGAAGGAGTGCAATAACTTGCTAAGCGTTAGGGAAAGGGATGCATCTACGTGATTCTAGGTGATAACTGCAAGTGGAAAGTGTAATTTCTTTTTGCATACTGTGTGAGACTTTCATAGCTAAGTGTAAGTGATTGTAAGAGACGGTGAAAGGCTTTGTGCTATAACTCAGGGAAGGAGGATCTAGAAAAGTGCGTAGATCTCTTTTCCTATGCGGAGTAATATCTCTAGGCTCTGTGCATGTATCTGATTGACCGAAGATAATAAAAGAGAAGAAGAGTTGGTGGACGTAGCCCCAGGGTGGGAGTGAACCACGTATATCTTGTGTTGGTATGCTTTGTGCGATGTATTGATGTGTTTATGTGTTACTTTCTTAAGTGCTTTGATATAGATGAATGATTGATAGATCTGTTAATGATTTGTGCTTAATAATATGGATGAATTCTAGATCTAACCTATGTGAATGTGCTTAGTGCTTGAATAGGTTAGATCTAGGTGAAAGTTGCGGTTCTCTGTAATTAGGGTTTTATCTGAGAAGTAGATACTGATTAAAAACCAATGAACTGTAACTGCTAAGTGCTTTGTTAAGGTGTTGTAATCACAGATCGGTGTCCCAGCTAAGGTTGCATACATATGAGTCTTGCAACCACCCCTGCCTCTACCTCGGGTGAGACTTCATCTGCTTCACAGGTGTTTCCGAAAGGGCCGATAGTTAGGGTTTTGTTGGTGCATTGTTGTAGAGTTGAACCCTAGGTATGCCCCTGTGAAAATAATCAGTATGATCACTTTTATCCCTTTTAACCACAATATATACCATTCAAGTTTATCAACAATATTCAACAATATATCATCAATGTATCATCTATTATTGCATTCAATATATCATGATCATATAATCATAAACAATATCACATCAAATACAAAGTACACTACTATTTACGTGGAAACCCAAATGGGAGAAAACCACAAAATTATTTCTTATATATATCAAGAATTCATTCACAGGAGGCACCAAATTCCAAATTCTACAGATGCAACTAGAAGGCAGATACAACTCCCTATTTATAGGCTCCAACCTGAAGGAAGCTACAACTCCCTGAATTCTCTGGCTCCAACTAGAAGGAGGCTACAACCCTCTAATTCTAATGCTCCTACCTGAAGGAAGCTCCAACTCCTTGATTCTCTGGTACCAACCAGAAGGAGGATACAACCCCCTTTCCTTGCCCCATCCTGCCGCCCTAAAATATTGGTGTATACCAACTATGAGTACCACAATCACTGCCATTGTCATTACCACTATCACTATCACTACCACTGCCACTATCACATCAACCTGTAACATGTCACTGTCAACCTATCACTATATCCAACCATTCACTGAACAACCTTTCATTGCCATCGATACTCAACCAGATCCTCTCACATGGATCATATAACAAGGACACCTCTCAACTAGATGTCCAACATCACCAACACATGCCTTGACCAAGCATGTACCAAACCATCAACCTATACCATGAAAAGAATCGATAGTGTACCACAACAAGTGCATAACCCATGCACCAACATCTGTACCAAACCATGCATAAACCATGCACCAACACCTGTACCAAATCATGCATCAACCATGCACCAACACCTGTACCAAACCGTGCATCAACCATGCACCATAACTTGTACCAAATTGTGCATGAACTATGCTCCATACCATGTACCATATGCCTCAATCATATACCATGTACATAAAAAACATACCAAGTACCAATCATGTATCATACCATGTACCAACCATGTACATCAACACCTCAACAAAGTACCAAGGAATGTGCCTCATACATATGTCAATACAAATAACTGCCTCTAACAATGAACCATAACATCCATGTACCAAGTACCAAGAATATGTGTCAAGCATGTATAGATATCACCTCAACCATATGAAACCATGTACCATGTACCACAAGGGTTCCAAGACATTCCTTAAGCATGTGCCATACCATCCATGGAACAAGCCTAAAACAAACACATGTAAAACATACATTTTCTCATGAAGAGGACCTAGTGCATATCATCTCAAACCAACAAACCTTCCTCAACTTTAGAATCAACAAGATGGCACCTTCTTCAATCCTTTCAAAAGCATCCACTACTTTCTCCACTGTGACCCACAAATGTTCGCTACTTTCTCCATTGTGACCCACGAATGTTCGCTACTTTCTCCACTATGACTCGCAGATGTCTGCTACTTTGTCCACTGTGACCCGAAGATAAATTCAGAAAGCTAGTTTGATCACTTCATACTTTTCCCTTCAGTTTTCTTTGCTACCTCAGACTTATCAAACTTCGTTACCTCATATATGCTATAAAATATTTACCAAAAATATCAATTGAAAGATATATACTCATTGAACTTGTGTGTGTTCTTATGAAGGACTTCTTGTGGTGTATTTATACTTTTTCAAGCTAAATTCTTTCCTTAATTTAGGGATTTCTTGTTACAATGACTTTACCTTTAAATAAGACTTCCAACTGTTTAGGGGCTTCGTAACCATTATTCGGGGCTTCCAACTTCACAAGGCCATAAATCTTCAACCGTGAGTAACCATGTGGCATACCACCTATCATCGGAAATGAAATGAAGAGTACTATCCATCTATGAATGTATTACTTTCATTTACATTGTCATTCATGTCCTTATTCCTTGATCAACTCAGGTTCCATAACCACACCTATAGGGTTTCTTTTAGAATTCATCAAATGAAACCAACACATTCGCCGACATCAACCACTCCATCAATGACAACTAACTCACCATCAATATCAACCACATCTCTAGTATTTCATACTTCTCCAAGGGTTGAAATCAATCTCCAAGGGTTGACATCAATCTCTAAGGGTTGACATCAATGATAACTAACTGTCCAAACCAATTTTCCAACATTCCTCACCCATCGATGAGCAGGGCCAAGTATGTTTTGACCTTCATTGATGACCAGTCAAGGTACACCTAGGTATACTTCCTCAAGTAGAAATACTTGTTTTTTTAGTGTTTCAAAGACTTCAAAGCTCTTGCAGAGAAGCAATAAAGAAAGGGAATCAAGATCCTACGTACAAACAATGGGGGGGAGTATGTGAACAAAGATGTTCAACATCTATATGTAGAGAGTGAACAAAGATGTTCAACATCTATATGTAGAGACAGATATTTTGTTGTTCCATTCACTTCACCAAATCCTTGCTAACATCTACATCTATACCAAATACTTCACCAAGCAGAAGTTCAAAGAGATACAAGCTCACTTGGGAGTGAAGGAGACATCTATTTCAAAGAAGACTTTCTAGTATACTCAAGACTATCCACTTTTTTGAGGGGGTTTTCTTCTCACTGAGTTTTTCTTCTTTCCTCACTTTTTGGGGATAGTTTTTGTACTTGGGTACCTAACATGGCTTCATATTTTCATAGATTTTTTTTTTCATGCATCATACTCACCTAAGTTAGACTTAAGGGGGAATGTTGGTGTACGTGTACCATTTTCCCTCACATACATACTCATTTTCTCTCTCATGCATAATTATCTCTCTCCTAGAGTGCACTTGAGCTTCATCATATGTAATAACATGGGTTTCCAAAACAATGGGCTTGTACATCACCATCAGTAAATTCCACCTTTCTAGGGATAAGAGCGTTTCATTCCTTAATTCTAGGGTCAAATCCTATTTTCTAGGAGATAGAACACTTCTTTCCTCCATTCTTGGCATAATTCCTATTTTCTAGGAATACGTGCACACTTGCATGAGTAGACCCTATTTTGCATGAGCTAGTTTACTCCACTTTTCATGTATGAGCTAGTTTACTTCACCTGGATAGTAAAATCCAAATTAACTCCCCTATGAAAGCACATTGGATAATTCAAGCATGTTCTCTCATGCTTTTCATGCAATTAATCCTAGCATGGTTGCATGACTAATTCTTATATATTACATTTAATTGCATTGTATCGTCATGGAATATTCATTCATCCTTGGATGATTATTATTATTTCATAGGTTAATGAGAATCACTTTGCTCATATTATTCTTCTTCTCTTCTCAAATTAATTGCATTGCTTCTCAAGTAGATTCTAGATCCTCTTGTAGGTTGATGAGTCAAATCTTACATGGTATCAAAGCTTGATTAAATATTACATGGTATTAGAGCACGTTTGAATTTAAGGGAGTAGTATACATGTAATCCTCACACCATTAAACAACTATGAATGGAAGACAAAGGTGCTTATTCTCTTATGGAGTAAAGGACTATGTGGGATCACAATGGGAACTGAGACTAAACCAAATTCCACTATTGAAAATACAATATGGTTTAATCAAATGGATGAAGCATATGGATTGTTATGTCTATTTGTTTATCCCAACCTCTTATTCCACATCGAATCTACAAAAACACCCCATGAATTCTGGACCAAGCTTAAAGGACTCTTCAGAAAAAAATATGTGTTGCAGGGACATTAGTTGAAGAATGAGCTCATCATTTTGAGCCCAAGAAACTTCAATACTATCCAAGATTTCTTCACCAATTATAAATCACCATTGCTTCAACTCAAATAATGTGAAATAGATAGGAAGGAAGAGCAAAACATACCATTTCCTAATCCTTCCATGAGCAAGGCCAATTATGTTTTGACCTTCATTGATGACTAGTCATGTAACACCCCAATTTCATCCTTGATGTAGCATTGCATATTTGTAAGTATTATGAATGGCCATGGGCCAAGCGACGTAATATGCAAACATTGGACATTTAAAACAATAAAATGAAATACATCGTCAACTGTAGATGGACAAGGATCATAGTAATGGGGGTATATGATTCCACAAGAGAGGGGCTTAATGAGGGTTTTGAGGAGTTTTCATATGCCTTGAGTCTTAAGCCATATTCATTGATCAATTTATCATTTACCCATTTATCCCTTCGACCTATTAAGCACTCAAATCATTGAGTTCAAGTAAGTGGTTGAGTGAGGAAGTAAACCCACTCAGTTATGACAACAGGGGTTGAGTGTAATCACCTTTGGGGAGAAAATTAAGAGTCAAGTAAGCATGGGAAAAGAGGACATTCAAGTATGAAAGACACCAATTTTTACATTTAGTAATAAGTGAGGAAAACTAGAGGAGAATGTTGCAGAAGAGTGACCAACCATAGTGGGTATTGAAGATATCTTGTTGAAACTCAAAATTATGTTGAGAATGAGGTTGTTATGCCTATGGTTGTTTTTTTGTTTAGAAAAATTACCCAAGAGAAAGTGAGCTTGTTGTGTGAGCACTCCTATTGTAGCTGGATTTCCTGGAGCCCTCAATAGAGAGGTTCTTGGCTGGCATGTGCTAGAACCCTGGAGGGGATGGAGATTGTTTGAGGGATTGCGGTGTAGAGAAATAAATCTCATCCCTTGGGTTGTGGAGATTGGCGGGGAAGAGAATTAGGGGGTTGTAATCACTATAGGAGTTGTGTCACTATATTTTTAGTGAGTTTGGAGCTGTTAGAAGGGATTGTACACAACCATAGGAACCTTTCTGTCCTTGTGGACTCATAGCCCCAACTTGTGGGTGGCTTGTTGTAGAGGGATTTGGTGCAATAGAGTCTATAGTCGGTTGTGTAAATTATTTTTAAGAGATAAGTGTTTTAATTATTGTGTCATTTAATATTTTAATTCTATGATTGAATGCTGCATTTACTTTGTATTTTGTATCTATGAATGATGTTGAGTGCATTAATTGTTTCTATGCATGTTAAATCAATTGCATTCGTGAATTTGATTATTAATGATGTTATCATGAGTGTGTATCTCATGCTATTTATATTTCCACATTTGATTCAATATGTTAGTCAATTTGGTAGTAACAAAACCCATCAAGGGAGCTAGGCATGTTATAGGTCGCTATCAGAGATTTTTTTTTTAGTGTGCCTCAGTGAGGATATGGGGATGTTACAGATAGGAATCAGAGCCTTTGGTTTAAAACTAGACTTGTATGGGTTGAATACTAGTGTAGATTTAACAAATTCATTGTTGCAATGCATTAGTCTATGTCGAATTTGGGAAAAATGGTGAAATTCAGAGTGAAAAATGATGAAATTGACCAAGTTTTGAGGATCCTTGGCCAGGTTTGACCTACTTTTGGGACTTCGATAGGATATCGAAGGTGGAGATAAATTCAAAGTGGATATCGCGGGATCTCGACCCATTTTTAGGGATTTTTGGGTTGTGGGCTTATGTAACGGGTATGGGGAGGTCGACCCATGGGTTTAACCATGTTTAGGACCGATTTTGTAATGTATAAATAGATGTCTAGGTGATGTAGGAAGGAGCGTGATACCTTGATAAGTGCTAGGGTAAGGGATGCTTCTACGTGATGCTAGGTGACAAGCGCAAGTGGTAAGTGTAATTTCTTTTTGCATACTGTGTGAGACTTGGAGAGCTAAGTGCAAGTGATTGTAAGAGACTGTGAAAGTGTTTGTGCTGTAACTCAGGGAAGGAGGATCCAATGAAGTGCGCAGATCTCCTATCCTATGCGGAGTAAGATATTGAGGCTTTGAGGATGTAGTTGATTGACCGAAGATAATAAAAGAGAAGAAGAGTTGGTGGACGTAGCCCCAGGGCGGGGGTGAACCACTTATATCCTATGTTTCTATGCATTGTGCGATGTATTGATGTGTTTATGTGTTACTTGCTTAAGTGATTTGATATAGATGAATGATAGAGAGATCTGTTAATGCTTTGTGCTTAATAATATGGATGAATTATAGATCTAACCTATGTGAATGTGCTTAGTGCTTGAATAGGCTAGATCTGGGTGAAAAATGCGGTGCTCTATAATTAGGGTTTTATCTGCGAAGTAGATATTGATTAAATACTGATGAACTGTAACTACTAAGTGATTTGTTAAGGTGTTGTAATCACAGATCGATGTCCCAGCTAAGGTTGCAGACATCTGAGTCCTGCAACCACCCCTGCCTCTACCTCAGGTGAGACTTCATCTACTTCACAGGTGTTGCTGAAAGGGCCGGTAGTTAGGGTTTTGTTGGTGCATTGTTGTAGCGTTGAACCCTGTGTTTGCCCCTATGCCAACAAACAGTTTCGTTGTCGGGACCTGGAACTGTGATTGTTGGGAACTGAAGAAAAGAAAATTCTGTGCGTAGATCTGTTGCTTTAGTGCAAAGTAGTCTACTTAACTTGTGAAGCTCTATGTTTAGAGGAAAAGTCATATCTGAAGAAAAGAGGTAAGATTTGAAGGCTTTGTGCTGTGTTAAAGGTAAGAACAATGAAAAGTTTTGATTGAAACAAGGAAAGATAAGTGGAAATTTTTGTTTCAAAAGTATGGATCTAGGTATGTCTGATAAATTTCGTCCTAGCTTGAAAAGTAGGGCACAACTAGATGGAAGAGGGTTTGATATGAGTAGATATGATAAAAATAATGAAAGATATGTTATTCCTATGCTTAGAAAGGATGTTTGGACTAACAAATGGATGTAGGAACATAGAAATAATTTTTTGCAGGTTAGCTACTATGATCCTAGTGCGCAGTACAGGAAAGGTTGGGGATCATTTCAAAGAAAGAGAATATTAACTCTTTGTTATAATTACAGAAGACCGAGACATCTTGCTAAGGAATTCCTTGGTAGAAGACCTAGTTGTCTTTGTTGTCAAGCTATGGATCACGAAGTTTTGGATTCCCCTAGAATGATTTCTAAGGTTGAAAGAATGAATATGAGACAAGAAAACCCCGAGGAAGATAAAGAAGCTAATACCACGATAGTACCCCATAAAGAATCAGAGACTGTATTATTGCAAATGAAAGAAACCCTGAATGACCACCGGAATATCAACTTATCAGATATCTTCAAAGAAAAAGAGTGCATAGAAATAAGAATAAGAGACTTCGACATAGACTGTGTTCTAGATGAGGAAACAAAGGTGAATATTATGACAGAAAGAACCTGGGAAATTTTAGGAAAGCTTGCTATGATTCCTTCATTAGGAGGAATAGGATTATTTAAATTAAAGTTGATAACCCTATGTGGAAGACTCACCCAGATAGTCATGAGTGCTCATGGAACTACAATAGAGGAAGATTTTGAGGTTGTTAAATATATTGAGAACAACGCCCCATTTGCTATTTTATCACGAAAACCCTGGATTGAGAGAAATCAGACTAGAAGAAAAGAAGAGGAAGTCTTAGAACAAAAGAAGCAAGAATTAAAATATTTCATGACAATGAGGATAACACACTTGATTAAAGAACATGAGAACAGATCGAAGCTATTTAAAACCAGAAACTTGGATGTCGAAGTTGAACGAACACAAGAAGATTCACAAAAGAACATAACAAATACCCGAGATAGAGAATAAGTCTTTCCATTGAACCCTACGAAAGAATCTCAACAATGTGAAGTTACTATGCCAAAAGGAGATAAGAATCAGAATGGAAAGAGGAATATCAAGACGAAGATCACTGAGAAGAAGGCTAGAAAACTCAGTAAGAAGAGAGCAAAGATAGAAAAGTTACAGAAGGTCCCAGAGGGGCTTCGCAGAGGGAAGGTGTTCAAAACTAGCACTTCGCCGGTATATCAAAACAACATAACATGGCACTTCGCCATGGCGAAGCGATATAACCGTTGAAAGCGTTATAATCGTTAGCCCGATGCCCCGAACAATTAGAACAATAGTTATGATTAGAAATCTCTCCATCGGACCGTTAGGACCGCGCCGTAACAGACACAACTGTATTGATGAAGGACTCTTGTCCATTGGAGAAGATCCGTTATATCGTTGTCTACTTATTTCATCAACTGTTTCACCGAGAACACTTTTTCGAATTGTATCCGAGCCAACAAGAGAACTCATTTCTACCACGCTGTGCTTATTGAGATCGACACCTGTTCCATTGATTTGATCATTCATTCATCCACTTGAGTTATCCTATATGAGCATGTATGTCGGACGATCTTAGCGCTGCAGAGAAAGTCATCGAATAAATTCTAATCGACCTTATGGTAGAGAGAGTGGTATCCACAGGAGTAAAGCTTCATCGACGCGAGGAGTGCAAGCCTCCCCATCAACTGCTCGCGGATCTGGACCATCCTGCATTGCAGATGAGAATAAAACCAAGCATAGAGATGAATTAGTGAATGTGAAGTTAATCCCATCTGTTCTGCTCGATTACATCCCACCTCTAGCCGACACAGTGAATCGTGACAGTGTCCCAAGGGACTTCGACTACACAGTCCTCACGACATACCTCCCGAAGAGGATATGCGCAGTCAAACCGAAGTTGGAGAAGATTCCAACCTTAAAGATCAGTGACTATAATCTAGGGGATTGCAAGACCTACAACATGCTCGCGCCTCACAAGTACTTGACTAAGATGAAGGGAAAGAGATCGAAGATCATTCCCCAGCCATGGACCATGAACATCATGCAGTCCACTATCCTTAATGTCATGAAAATTCCACACTTTGGAAGGAACCAGGAGGTTAACGCATGCGTTAAAATCCTATTGTCGTGCTTCCACGATGGTTATTTATGGTTAGACATGCATATTACCGTTGATCCGGTGATGATCCATAGGATCACTAGATTGAGCATGCAGGGACCCGACCCATAGGATTTATACCCAGGGAAGGTTGCAGATCATGGCCTGACATAGAAGATTAAAGACATCTATGGCGATGTAGAGAAGCGGACGCGAGGCTACAAGGTAGCCTCCATTCAGAATGGTGCAGTGCACCTCGCTTTCCAGTTGATTGCTGGTAAGCTAGTCCAGAAGAACAAACCCATGCGGGTCACAGGGTTTGTGGTTGACCTCGCAAGAAAGTGCGTGGAGGGATTATAGATGAATTGGGTGAAGTACTTAGTCAACCAACTAAAAGTCAATTTCTGCGAAGCTTAGAAATAGGGCTACGAGTTCCACTTTAGCTGGCTCCTGATCCTCATCATGTTTACATCTTGGGAGATGCTGGAAGGTGCGACCTTCCTGGACATCGAGCCAGTAGAGCCGCTCGCTTCGAAGTTCACCATGCTCTGGTACTTGAGAGACATAGGAAAATAGTGGCATTCAAACGCAATATTCCATACCTACTACCTGCAGCTGAAAAGGGCTATCAAATTGTTCCCCTGGATGATGCCAAACACTCTGGACAGGTTCAGACCCCTTTTGAAGTTTCACACAGATAGGCATTTCATATAAATCACAATGCACACAAATGAGAATAAATAAGAGCTTCAATCATAATATAAGCTCATCGAGGAGGAGCTGGAAGAAATCACTATGGAATGGCCCGCAAAGTTTCTTATACTAGTCGCTAAGGCATAATTGTCCAACCCAAACCTCATTGGAAGCTCGATAGTCACCCACGAGGAGTATAATGCACCCAACAGTAGTAGAAGGAAGAAGAACGAAGATGTAGAGGAACTGAGTAGTGCCTCAGAAGAGACTCGCGAAGGAGGAGGTGACGAGGTGGAAAAAGAGGAGAAAGAAGAAAAATCATTCGAAGAAGATAAGAAGGAGTAAGGTGAAATAACCCCACCACGAAACCCCCTTGATGACACAGATCCGTCGAAGAAAAGGAAGGTTTCCCCCATGAAACCTACATTGCGGAATAAATCCAAATCAAGCAAGCTGAAGCTTCATACCGTACTCATGATCGATGAAGTTGATTTCATCATCGCAACCGAAGCTTTAGACTGTACTCATGATCGATGAATTTTATCTCATCATCGCAGCCATATCAAACGCTTCACAGGACATTTTGCAGAACAACGAAGCTAAGAAAGAAGCCTTGTTTGATAGAATTGTAATAGAGCTGAGAGGGGTACAACACGCTCTTCACTCCACTGCACCCCCACCATCAGGAGAACCAGAGTTGGAAGATGAGCCTGCCCAACTCCGTAAATTAGTTGATGTGACCGAAGCCTACCTTCGTCAAGTGCAAGAAGATAAAGAACAAGCCACAGTGGCCCTGAAGCAAGCACAAGAAGAAATGGTAGAGCAACACCAGGTTGCACAAAAGGAGAAAGAGGACCTTCAATCCAAGTTTGAATAAGAGAGAATGCAAGCCAAGCAAGAAAAAGAACAGTTGCTCACAGAACAACTGGGAGTCAAAGAAGAAGTCGACATAACAATTCACTCTGTGATAGGCTTAGAACGAAAGGCAGAAGACCGAGTGGAGCATCAAGTAGCATAGTTCGCAGAAGCTATCCAACAGATACAACAAAGAATAATAGGATTAGAGCTTTGCACAGTGCCCAACACTCTGCCAGATGTTTGAGATCAAAGAGAAGCAAGTAATCGAAGTGGAGTTTAAGGAATCAAGGCCATTGCCATGGAATGTAAACAGCTAAGTGATCGCAGTGCCCAGAATTATGAGCGATTCACTGAGGATTTTGAATTAAAGGCACTGGAGTCATAGCTCCAGGAGGAAAAATAGCAAGCAAAAACAATACATCCACAGTTGAAGCCCCTGTTAGAAGTCGAAAGGATGAAGCGATCCCAAGAACAACGCAATGCCAAACAATAGGTCTACACCATTCAGAGAAGAGTAATGGAAGTGACTCAGAGACTCCAACCAATTCAGGACGAGGCTTGCCAACTATTCACATAGATTGAAGGCCGAGGAACAGAACTAGAGCAAGTCATCACTGCAGCTGAACAACGCTTAGAGGGACCTGTCAACAAAGAAGTAATCCAAGAGTTCACTGAACATGAGGTCGTGGCACAACAACAGGTCGAAGCAGCTTGAGCCAACCTCGAGGCTTTCGAAGTAGAGCTACCCAGACCAGAGTGACTCAAGACGAGTCACAGGTGAGTGTTGGGGGCTTGTTGGCCCTTGACCAAGTTTTGAGGATCGTTGGTCAGGTTTGACCTACTTTTGGGACTTCGACAGGCTGTTGAAGGTGGAGCGCAAGTCGAAGTGGATATTGTGGGATCTCGACCCCTTTTTAGAGATTTTTGGGTTGTGGGCTTATGTAATGGGTATGGGGATGTCGACCCATGGGTTTACCCATGTTTAGGCTCGATTTTGTAATGTATAAATAGATGTCTATGTGATGTAGGAAGGAGCGCAATACCTTGCTAAGTGCTAGGGAAAGGGATGCATCTATGTGATGCTAGGTGATAAGTGCAAGTGGTAAGTGTAATTTCTTTGTGCATACTGTGTGAGACTTGTAGAGCTAAGTGCAAGTGATTGTAAGAGACTATGAAAGGCTTTGTGCTGTAACTCGGGGAAGGAGGATCTAGCGAAGTGCGTAGATCTCCTGTCCTATGTGGAGTAAGATCTCGAGGCTCTGTGCATGTATTTGATTGACCAAAGATAATAAAAGAGAAGAAGAGTTGGTGGACGTAGCCCCATGGTGGGGGTGAACCACATATATCTTGTGCTGGTATGCTTTGTGCAATGTATTGATGTGTTTATGTGTTACTTTCTTAAGTTCTTTGATATACATGAATCATAGATAGATCTGTTAATGCTTTGTGCTTAATAATATGGATGAATTCTAGATCTAACCTATGTGAATCTGCTTAGTGCTTGAATAGGCTAGATATGGGTGAAAATTGTGGTGCTCTGTAATTAGGGTTTTATCTGCGAAGTAGATACTGATTAAAAACCGATGAACTGTAACTACTAAGTGCTTTGTTAAGGTGTTGTAATCATAGATCGGTGTCCCATCTAAGGCTGCATATACATGAGTCCTATAACCA
Source organism: Picea engelmannii (assembly GCA_009831015.1). Classification (NCBI taxonomy): domain Eukaryota; kingdom Viridiplantae; phylum Streptophyta; class Pinopsida; order Pinales; family Pinaceae; genus Picea; species Picea engelmannii. Next base: position 185,314 of record ML783880.1, on the reverse strand, counting down.
CCCCTGCCTCTACCTCGGGTGAGACTTCATCTGCTTCATAGGTGTTTCCGAAAGGGCCGATAGTTAGAGTTTTGTTGGTGTGTTGTTGTAGTGTTGAACCCTAGGTCTACCCCTGTGACAACAATCAGTGTGATCACTTTTATCCCTTTTAACCGCAATATATACCATTCAAGTTTAACAACAATATTCAACAATATATCATCAATGCATCATCTATTATTGCATTCAATATATCATGATCATATAATCATAACCAATATCACATCAAATACAAAGTACGCTACTATTTACGTGGAAACCCAAATGGGAGAAAACCACGAAATGATTTCTTATATATATCAAGAATTCATTCATAGGAAGCACCAACTTTCAAATTCTACAGCTGCAACTGGAAGGAGGATACAACTCCCTATTTATAGGCTCCAACCTGAAGGAATCTACAACTCCCTGAATTCTCTGGCTCCAACCAGAAGGAGGCTACAACCCTTTGATTCTCATGCTCCTACCTGAAGGAAGCTCCAACTCCTTGATTCTCTGGTACCAACCAGAAGGAGGATACAACCCCATTTCCTTGCCCCGTCCTGCCACCCTAAAATATAGGTGTATACCAACTATCACTACCACAATCACTACCACTGTCATTACCACTATCACTATCACTACCACTATCACATCAACCTGTAACATGTCACTATTAAACTATCACTATATCCAACCATTCACTGACCAACTTGTCACTGTCATCGATACTCAACGAGATCCTCTCACATGGATCATATAACAAGGACACCTCTCAACTAGATTCCCAACATCACCAACACATGCCTTGACCAATCATGTACCAAACCATCAACCTTTACCATGAAAAGAATCGGTAGTGTACCACAACAAGTGCATAACCCATGCACCAACATCTATACCAAACCATGCATAAACCATGCACCAACACCTGTACCAAATCATGCATCAACCATGCACCAACACCTGTACCAAACCGTGCATCAACCATGCACCATAACTTGTATCAAATTGTGCATCAACCATGCACCATAACATGTACCATATGCCTCAATCATCTACCATGTACATCAACACCGTACCAAGTACCAATCATGTATCATACCATGTATCAACCATCTATGAACCATGTACATCGACACCTCAACAAAGTACCAAGGAATGTGCCTCATACATATGTCAATGAAAAGATGTGCCTCTAAAAAGGAACCATAACATCCATGTACCAAGCACCAAGAATATGTGTCAAGCATGTATCAATATCACCTCAACCATATGAAACCATGTACCATGTACCACAAGGGTTCCAAGACATTCCTTAAGCATGTGCCATACCATCCATGGAACAAGCCTCAAACAAACACATGTAAAACATACCTTTACTCATGAAGAGGACCTAGTGCATATCATCTCAGACCAACAAACCTTTCTCAACTTTAGAATCAACAAGATGGCACCTTCTTCAATCCTTTCAAAAGAATCCACTACTTTCTCCACTGTGACCCACGGATGTCTACTACTTTCTCCGTTGTGACCCACACATGTTTGCTACTTTATCCACTATGACTCACAGATGTCTACTACTTTGTCCACTGTGACTCACAGATAAATTCAGAAAGCTAGTTTGATCACTTCAGACTTTTCCCTTCAGTTTCCTTTGCTACCTCAGACTTCTCAAACTTCGCTACCTCATATATGCTATGAAATATTTACCAAAAATATGAATTGAAAGATATATACTCATTGAACTTGTGTGTGTTCTTATGAAGGACTTCTTGTGGTGTATTTGTACTTTTTCAAGCTAAATTATTTCCTTAATTTAGGGATTTATTGTTACAACCACTTTACTTTTAAATAAGACTTCCAATTGTTTAGGGGCTTCATAACCATTATTCGGGGCTTCCAACTTCACAAGGCCATAAATCCTCAACCGCAAGGAACCATGTGGCATACCACCTATCATCGGAAATGACATGAAGAGTACTATCCATCTATAAATGTATTACTTGCATTTACACTGTCATTCATGTCCTTATTCCTCGATCAACTTAGGTTCCATAACCGCACTTATGGGGCTTCTTGTAGAATTCGTCAAATGCACCCAACACATTTGCCAACATCAACCACCCCATCAATGACAACTAACTCACCATCAATATCAACCATATCTCTAGTATTTCATACTTCTCCAAGGGTTGAAATAAATCTCCAAGGGTTGACATCAATCTCTAAGGGTTGACATCAATGACAACTAACTGTCCAAACCAACTGTCCGACATTCCTCACCCATCTATGAGCAGGGCAAAGTATGTTTTGACCTTCATTGATGACCAGTCAAGGTACACCTAGGTATACTTCCTAAAGTAGAAATAATTGTATTTTTAGTGTTTCAAAGACTTCAAAGCTCTTGTAGAGAAGCAATAAATAAAGGGAATAAAGATCCCGTGTACAAGCAATGGGGGGGAGTATGTGAACAAAGATGTTAAACATCTATATGTAGAGGTAAATATTGTGTTGTTCCTTTCACTTCACCGAATACTTGCTAACATATACGTCTATACCAAATAGTTCACCAAGCAGAAGTTCAAAGAGTTACAAGCTCACTTGGGAGTGAAGGAGACATCTATTTCAAAGCAGACTTTCTAGTATACTCAACACTATCCACTTTTTTGAGGGGGTTTCCTTCTCACTGAGTTTTTGTTCTTTCCTCACTTTTTGGGGATACTTTTTGTACTTGGGTACCTAACATGGGTTCATATTGCCAGAGCCCAAATTTTTTTCATGCATCATACTCACCTAATTTAGGCTTAAGGGGGACTGTTGGTGTACATGTACCATTTTCCCTCACATACATACTCATTTTATCTCTCATGCATAATTATCTCTCTCCTAGAGTGCACTTGAGCTTCATCGTATGTAATAACATGGGTTTCCAAAATCATGGGCTTGTAAATCACCATCGGTAAATTACACCTTTCTAGGGATAAGAGCGTTTCATTCCTTAATTCTAGGGTCAAATCCTATTTTCTAGGAGATAGAACACTTCTTTCCTCCATTCTAGGCATAATTTCCATTTTCTAGGAATAAGTGCACACTTGCATGAGTAGACCCTATTTTGCATGAGCTAGTTTACTCCACTTTTCATGTATGAGCTAGTTTACTTCACCTGGCTAGTAAAATCGAAGTTAACTCCCCTATGAAATCACATTGGATAATTCATGCATGTTCTCTCATGCTTTGCATGCAATTAATCCTAGCATAGTTGCATGACTAATTCTTATATATTGCATTTAATTGCATTGTATCGTAATGGAATATTCATTCATCCTTGGATGATTATTATTATTTCATAGGTTAATGAGAATCACTTTGCTCATATTATTCTTCTTCTCTTCTCAAATTAATTGCATTGCTTCTCAAGTAGTTTCTAGATCCTCTTGTAGGTTGATGAGTCAAGTCTTACATGGTATCAAAGCTTGATTAAATATTACATGGTATTAGAGCACGTTTGAATTTAAGGGAGTAGTATACATGTAATCCTCACACCATTCAACAACTATGAAGGGAAGACAAAGGTGCTTTTTCTCTTACGGAGTAAAGGACTATGCAGGATCACAATGGGAACTGAGACTAAACCAAATTCCACTATTGAAAATACAATATGGTTTAATCAAATGGATGAAGCATATGGATTATTATGTCTATCTGTTTATCCCAACCTCTTATTCCACATTGAATCTACAGAAACACCCCATGAAGTCTAGACCAATCTTAAAGGACTCTTCAGAAAGAAATATGTGTTGCGAGGACATTAGTTGAAGAATGAGCTCATCATTTTGAGCCCAAGCAACTTCATTACTATCCAAGATTTCTTCACCAATTATAAATCACCATTGCTTCAACTCAAATAATGTGAAATAGATAGGAAGGAAGAGCAAAACATACCATTTCCTAACCCTTCCATGAGCAAGGCCAAGTATGTTTTGACCTTCATTGATGACTAGTCATGTAACACCCCAATTTCATCCTCGATGTAGCATTGCATATTTGTAAGTATTATGAATGGCCATGGGCCAAGCGATGTAATATGCAAACATTGGACATTTAAAACAATAAAATGAAATACATCGCCAACTGTAGATGGGCAAGGATAATAGTAATGGGGGGATATGATTCCACAAGAGAGGGGCTTAATGGGGGTTTTGAGGAGTTTTCATATGGCTTGATTCTTAAGCCATATTCATTGATCAATTTATCATTTACCATTTATCCCTTTGACCTATTAAGCACTCAAATCGTTGAATTCATGTAAGTGGTTGAGTGTGGAAATAAACCCACTCAGTTATGACAACAGTGGTTGAGTGTAATCACCTTTGGGGAAAAAATTAAGAGTCAAGTAAGCATGGGAAAAGAGGACATTCAAGTATGAAAGACAACAATTTTTACATTTAGTAAGAAGTGAGGAAAACTAGAGGAGAATGTTGCACAAGAGTGGCCAACCATAGTGGGTATTGAAGATATCTTGTTGAAGCTCGAAGTTATGTTGAGAATGAGGTTGTTATGCTTGTGATTGATTTTTTGTTAAGAAAAATTACCCAAGATCAAGTGAGCTTGTTGTGTGAGCACTCCTATTCTAGCTGGATTTCCTAGAGCCCTCAAAAGAGATATTCTTGGCCAACATGTGCTAGAACCCTGGAGGGTATGGAGATTGTTTGGGGGATTGCAGTGTGGAGAAATAAATCTCATCCCTTGGGTTGTTGAGATTGGCGGGGAAGAGAATCAAGGGGTTGAAATCACTATAGGAGTTGTGTCACTGCATTTTTAGTGAGTTTGGAGATGTTAGAAGGGATTGTACACAACCATAGGAACCTTTCTGTCCTTGTGGACTCATAGCCCCAACTTGTGGGTGGCTTGTTGTAGAGGGATTTGGTGCAATAGAGTCTATAGTTAGTTGTGTAAATTATTTTTAAAAGAGAAGTGTTTTAATTATTGTGTCATTTAATATTTTAATGCTATGATTGAATGCTGCATTTACTTTGTATTTTGTATCTATGAATGATGTTGTGTGCGTTAATTGTTGCTATGCTTGTTAAATCAATTGCATTCGTGAATTTAATTATTAATGATATTATCATGAGTGTGTATCTCATGCTATTTATATTTCCACATTTGATTCAATATGTTAGTCAATTTGGTAGTAAAAAAACCCATCAAGGGAGCTAGGCATGTTATAGGTCGCTATCAGAGAAATTTTGTTTTAGTAGTGTGCCTCAGTGAGGATACGGGGATGTTACAGATAGGTATCAGAGCCTTTTGTTTAACACTGAACTTGTATGGGTTGAATACTAGTGTATATTTAACAAATTCATTGTTGCAGTGCATTAGTCTATGTCGAATTTGGGAAAAATGGTTAAATTCAGAGTGAAAATTCCCAAATTCTAGGTGAAATGTGCATGTAAATTGGAAATGGGATGTTGAATTAATAGTCACAAGGAATATTTCAGTCATGGGGAGCTAATTCTAGATCTCCCGTGGCGACCGAAAAAGAAAATATTTTTTTTTGGCTAAAACAAGAAATTTTGGAAAATTATGAATTTTTTGAATTTTTGGAAGATCGAGAAGTTTTCCATACTTGGTGATATTGAGGCCACATGTTGGGTGATGTGGTGGTGGTGGTGTGTATTGCCATGATAGAAATCTTGGGGTTCTACAACAGAAGGTGTTTGGAAAATAAACTATGTCCCAAAATCTTTTGGATTGTGAGATGTAGGTGTTGGATCATGTTGTCATTGATGCCAATGGTTTGATTGATTGATGTCATTGATTGATGTCAAGTGATTGATTGATGTAAAAGGATTGATTGATTGATGATTGATGTAATATAATATGTATTGTCCTTGATGAGAATGCATAG
>ML783880.1:154465-173108 GCA_009831015.1 Picea engelmannii | reverse complement strand
ATGTGTATGATTGTTCATTTGTTCATTGCTTATTTACTCTGCAGTTATTGGATAATAATGCTTCATTGATATAACACTTGGATTATATGGTTAAATTGCTCTATTACTGATTCACCCCCCCTCTCAGTAATCCAACAGTAGGTCTGTCATTCCTCTTAATGGATGTTTCAAAAATAAACTAAGTCCCAAAGTCTTGCAGAGTGCAGGATGCGGGATGTGGGTGTGAGAGAATTTTCAGGTGTTCCATTCCTCTGCATGGATGTTTGGAAAATAAACTAAGTCCCAATGTCTTGCGAAGTGCAACATGCAAGATGTGGGTGCTGGAGAATGTGCGGGTGTGCCATTCCTCCACATGGATGTTTGAAAAATAAATTAAGTCCCAAATTCTTGCAGGAATGCAGTATGTAGGACATTGATGACATGCGGGTGTACTTTTAATCCGCATGGGATTTGGAAAATAGACTAAGTCTAAGACATGGTAAAATGAAGAATGCAGGTGCACTTTTCCTCCGCATGGTAGTTGAAAAATTGACTAAGTCTAAGACATGGTGGAATGCAGAATGCAGACGAGAGAGCAAATAGGTGCATTATTCCTTCACATGGGAATAGAAAGAAAGAAATAAGACAAAGAAAAAGGAGAAGAGAAGAAAAAATAAAGAGAGAAAGAAGAGGAAGGAGAGGAAAATAAAAAAGATATGAAAGGAAGATGGATAAGGATAGAAAAAAAAGAAAAAAAAAGTCTGGAGCCAAAAAATGTTTTGGCCATAAAAGGAGAATAAAAAATCAGAATTGGATGAAATTTAAGGGGTATGTCCATAGTGAAAAAGGCTACAAAAATTTCAGTGAGGGCCATGTGCCAATTTTGCTTCAATTCTCTAGAAAACAAAAAATAGTGGTTTGAAAGATATGAGTTGTGCTCAGTGGCCGGGACCTAGATAGAGATGGAATTTTTATGGAGTGTCTAAAAAACATACACGAAGATACCCAACTAAGATTTTGGTGAAATTCAAAAGGGTTTGGTTGGGATATGTGAAAATAGACCAAAAACCTCTATTCTCACACTTTTTAGGGATTTTTGAAATATTTGGAGGAGTAAAAGGGACCTCAGATCACAAATCTAGAAAAAATTGTTTAGTCAACATTTTATCTACACATCAATATCAACAGATATATCTTGAGGGATTTTTTCTCATTTTTTCTCTGTTTGGGAGATAACCAATTTTGGCTAAAAATTCTAAGTCTGGAGAAAATGTAAAAGTGTAAAGTCTTCAATTCTAGATTTATACAAAATTTGACTGGAGCATCAAATTCCGAATCCAAAAATTGATGTGTGCTCAAAATCATAAATTATACTTACAACCAATATAATTTTTTTTTTATCTGATTCCTAACATATTTTCTACTATAGATAGCAGAATATGGTCTCTCAGTTAAATTGCACCAGTCAGAGCATTGGATGTTAAGTTTTGAGCTATTATTAGGTTTATTTTCAATTTACTAGATAATCATAACATGGCTAGTGTTATAAACCTATATTTCATAGTATCACTTGGTGATTAGAATTTCTTCCTAGTCATATTTTATTGTAAATAATATTTTATTCTGCAAATGATTTACAAGAAGAAAAAGAAAACGAAAAACAAAAGAAAAGAAAAGAAAAAGAAAAAGAAAATGATAAAAATAGAAAAAATGAAAAGAGGGTAGAAAAAAATAATAAAGTACAAAAAATAAAAAAAGATAAGATATAAAACCCCATCAAAAATAAATTTGGTTCGACTCATACTGTATAATCATGATCAAACTTTTTGAATTTATGTTGATAGGTTAGTGAATAAATTTGGTCAAACAATTTAATCTTGGCCAAATTAGCTAGGTTAGAGTAATAATTAATCCATCAGTCTAAGCTTGATTAATATGTTAGTTGATTAGTTTAGGATTTAGGTTAGTGATGTTTATTTCAATAAACGTTGAAAAGGGATTGTTAAAATACCCATTGTTTGAGTAAATTTGGATATTTTTACCTTAGGAAATAAGACCATGGTGTAAAAGTGGGAAAGGGTAAGTTTAGCACTACCCATTGTATGTTTTTATCCTAAGTTTTCTAAATGATAAGAATTTTTGTCGCATAGTGACTAAATGTTGCACAAGTTTCAACGACGACATCTGACAATGCCTAGATCAATAGTCCTCTGAGTGTTTCAGACCCTCCTGTTACACATTATTTTCATCATCCCTATGATGTAAACCTATCTGTTGTCTTCAGGGGGATCAGTGGCCTGAGTTCCTAAAGAAAGAAGGGAGAAGGACTTTTCTTGAGAAAAGAAGTTGCATTTACCTTTGTAAAAACCCTATTAAAGAAGTATTCGTAGGTTGCTATATAGGCAGGGTGCGAAAATGCTCATACATGGGAAAAATGAGCATCTTCTCGATGCTTCTAGAAGTGGAAACTTCCATGGTGAGGTGGCATCTGAATGGTTTGGATCTTACTCTCTTTCATGATTTGGTGGGATCATCCTAACCTCCTCACCTTATCCTCTTCAACCTATAAAAGGAGAGGAGCTCTCATGGAGAATGTTAGCTTTTGGGATTAGCTTGGATTGGATTGAGCTTTGGAGATTGTTAGCTTGGCTAGATGAGCCATTTTGTCAAGATAGATTGTGAATATTATTAGATCTATGCTCTCAGAATTCTTGGAGTGGAAGTGTGTGGGGAACGAAGGACAGTTGGAAGGGACCTTACGACATCAAGGCCATGGTTGTAATCTCTCTTTCACATTTAATATGATACAGTAATATGATTCTTTCTTATAAATCTTGTTGTGTTTTATTGTATGATTCCTTGATCACATACATAGGTTTATATTGAGTTTATGCTATTACTATCACTTTGGTTGGTTGCATTATTTTGCAGGCTCATCATTGTATGAGTGTTGGAACGGAGCTAGGATGGTGATGGCGAGAGGAAGTAGCATTTAAACGGTATGTCACCTATCACTCTTTAGTTAGTAAATTCAATATTTAAAACTTAAGGAAAACATCATGTTCTAGTGTGTTTTGTTCTAGATCTAGGTGGATCTAGGGAGATCAGTTAGTGTCTGCACCTACTAATTTATCCAATAACACCTCCCAACCTTTCNGTGGTTTCCCCTGCACTGGCCCCACCTTACTTGTCACTCTCTCAACATTTCAGAGCCCCCCCACTCAAATCCACTTACCACCTACGCCCCCTCCATAATCCTGCCAAACCACTATCCAATATCGCTCACCTGTCACACGTCACATCCCGCATACCCGTTAGCTAATCAATGCCCTCCCCGTAACCATTAATTGCCCCGTCATCACCCCATTCCATAATGTACACCTCCATTGCGCTGTAAAACCCCATTTCTTCACCCTATAACACTATTTGCTAATGCATACACTATGGACACCGCACCAAAGCCAACCGCCACAACGGTTCACTGTTAACATGCACAATTAACCCGGGTAATTACAATCTGCCATCAATCCACCTTAAAACTTTGTTAGTCATGGCCCCCAAATCCAAATCCGCTGAAACATATGAGAATCCGATTCTTCCCCCTCTTGTTGACTTGGATCACATCCCCCTGACAGATAAGGATTACAAGATCACAGAGCCGAAGTGTGAATTAGAATTCTTCGAATTGCACTTTTGGCTAAAATATATCTTCCTGGATGAAAGCGACGAAATTGGACTATGGGAGTCTAATTTTCCTCTGTACATGTTCCCTTAGACCTTCCACTTCCCTAAATTTTCTTTGAAGTGCCAAGCTCATTATCTTCCCGGACAAAGGGCCATCGTTTCCTCTTCTGGCGAAACCTTGTTCCCCATTACCCCCGAATCCATTAACTAGATGCCGCAAATCCCAGAAAATGACCCTACAATCCCATTTTCTATTAAAGCCCTGAACGACCTCTACTAGAAGCTCTCCTTCCCCCAAAGAGCCCAGATTTTCGAGATTTTTCTACCAGAAGACACTCAATTGCCCAAGAAAAATACTCCTTATCAATCCTCCATCTTCTCTATCAGGGCCAATCAGATCATTTCCATTCTTTGTTACCTATTAGGATACTTCTCATATGAATGGGTAGATGAACCTATCTTAGGTTTTTTGTCCATTTTTTCCACAGAAGAAAGAGCCATGAGTCAATTTGATTTCAGTCAGTTTTTGGATGATAACATACATGATTAGTTTTTTAGGTTTTCAACAAAAGGAACGTTCATATATTCCTCAGTGCTAGTGTATTTGTTCTTGTTTTTTCATTTAGATAGGTTTCCATGTGCTTTTCATAAATTGGACTAGGAAGGAAATGCACAATCAGTGACCTCATGGACCTCACTAGTGCAGAAAAATCCAGCTGAATTCAACTTCAAGGATTTCATAGATGATTTTTATCACCCAATGGGTTGCATGCTTAACAACAACACAAAGCCAAGGATCAATGAATAAATTCAGAGAATCCTTCACCTCTGTAATCTAGCCAAAACAAGAGATTGGTATTTATATCAAAACCACACTGAGATAAGAGTGTATGGATGTGAGCTGCCACCATACAGATTGCCAAAATATCTCCCTGTAAGGATTTTTGCACTGGATTACATCAGGCATATGGTGAACTCTGATGATATCCATTTTGTTTCAGTCAAGAAGAAACAACAATTCATAATCAATACCCAAATTGGCCCCTTCATATGCAACAACAGAGCTATGGGAGAAGAGGCAGACAACCTCTTGAAACATATGAGTTTCAGTCAAAGTTTCACATGGAATTATGACCCATTTGGTGTCATCTTAGAACTCAGAGTCAAACAAAGGAGCACTCTTTATGCTCACATACATAAGCCATAGGTGGAAATGTATATGAACCAGAAAGAATGGAAATATAACACATTGATGGAAACAAAAGAACAACCTCTCCCTATCACTGCTTCACATACTAAAACACCTCAAATACAAACATAAAAGATAGAAAGGAAATAAGTTTCCCCTCCAGTCACAGAGGTATCAAATGAAGACTTCCAAGTCTTCAGAAAAAGGGCCAAAACCAGTCACACACCAAACCTTCTCAAAGAAGGAGAAATGCAGTCCACCATAGTCATGGAGGGACCACATTCCTAAACCTTTTCAGACAGTCAGTTCATAGTGTCCACATCTTCATCTAAAAAACAAAAAAACACTACTCTGTCAGCTGAATCATCTCATGAGAAAACATAATCAAATATCTTTGACAAGTACAAACAGATCGAACAGAAGAATGAAATTATCAACAACACCACATATGCTCATTTATGGAAGAAGACCTCCATTGCTCAACACAGACTGCTGTTAGCATTTGACACAGAGAAAGGAAGAATGCACATGGAATTCCTTCAAGCACAAGTTCCTCATCCCAAGATAAATGCTGAATACAATAAGACTTCCTTTGAGTTTGATGTGAAGGAGGTCCATACAATGGACCAAATGGACATGCACAGGAAAACAAGGGAGATGATATTCCCCACCTTGACAAACATCTCATTGACTACTTCAAAATTGCAGGTGTCTCTGAATAACATTTATTCCCAATTGAAGCTGGAGAAAATCTCTTCTTTGGACAAGGACAACAAGATCAAATCACTAGAAGAAATGGTGTTGAAGATTGGGTATGACCCATCAAATGTCAAGGCATCTGAGGAATTATTGAAGAACAAGAATGCTGATATAACATCCTTGAGAAATAAACTAAAGCTTCCAGCTATAGAAGATTCACAAGCAAAAGAGGTGGCTGAAGCTGAAGGCCACACAGAGGAAATGTTGAATCTTATCGTGGCTCATAATTCATAGGTAAGAGAGATGGAAGAAGAAATGGATAAACTGATAAAGGAGAAAAAAATAGTGTACAAATGGCCATTATTCCACTGGAGGCAATCCCTCTGATAGGAATTAGAACAACAAAAGAAGACACATCAACAGATATTTCATCAGAACTTCCAGTACAAGTTTCAGATGCATCTGAGAAACTTTTGAAGTCTATGGAAGATATGTCCCTCCAAGGGGAGGTGATCAGAAAACTGCAAGAAGAAGTAAAAAACCTCCAAGATCTAAATTCTATGTTCCAGGCCATTCACCATGCAGAAATGCATAATTCTCAAAGGCTTAGTCAACAACTACAACAACTACAGAAAGAGACTGTCATGGCAAAGACCTTAGCCCAAGCTAAGGAAAACATCTGGGTGGATATCAACAAGTCTATGGTAGAAATCTGGCCTTCCATATAGATCATATTTGAACAACATGAATTGTTACAGAAGGCCAGAGAAGCAATTGGAAAAATCAAAGAAGAGATAGGAGAAAGACCTACAGAGGCCACTGAACTGATCATATTCCTAAACTCAAAAAAAAAGCAGGAGTTAAAAGAAATGGAAATTGAAGACAGGACAAAGACCATCCTTGAGATCAAGAAGGTCCTGACCAAGAAAAGATTGATGTTGTAGCTAGAAGAGAAGGCTCAGGTGATGGACATTGGAGTGCATAGATTTTTCAACAAGACTGAAGTACTACATAAGAAAGGTCTTCCTGGACTATTAGTACTCAATGACAAGCTAATCACTCTGTCAGATTTCAAACAAAAAATCAGTGCAGTGGCAAAGGACAATTCCAAGTTTGCAGGGATACAGGGAAGCATTACTGGTAAATATTTCCTAGAGACATTAAAGTTGGACCTGAGTATCCAACATGAGATAAAACACATCTTCATCACCAAGCCCACTTTTTCCAAGTATACTGAAATGGATGAGATATACAAAAAATTACTCAAGGTTTCCATCCCTGGTAAAAAGAGATGGGAAGATATATGCTCTTTACTTGAGTGAAAACAATTTTGAGGTTCGAGTCAGCATGGAGAAGCCAACCAAAGTCAAAGATACGAATCACCAACCACTTTCCACAAAATCAACACCAAGGATCCAAACAAATCAACAAAATTCCTATATTTTATAATTTGAGATCTAATTAGTTAGATATTTCCTCCATAATATCCTAGTCATTTATGACAAGATCTGATCTAAATAGTTTTATAAATACTTCTTCCTTCGAAGTATTGAGGGTTGATTTTTGCACCCAGGAGCTATTGTGTAATTTTTTCAAAGGATCGACTAGTAATAAAATAGGCTTATTCACAAGATTCTTGTGTCAAATTGTTGGTGATCTCTCTCTCTCTCTCTTTGTTGAATGTTTTCTTATTCTATGTGATCATTTATGTATTTCAAATTCTAATCATTAAAAGGAAGTCAATAGAACATAATTTATCTTGTATACTCTGTCTTTGGTCTTTTAATGATCTATATGTTTTCATTTGAAATTGAGTAAAGGAATTATTGACTGCTCCTCTGCTTAGTGGAATTTCCCCTCTTGCTATATCTTATTCATCTCATTTAATATCAATAGATACAACAATTTTACTACCCTGCCCTGTGAAGAAAACCTCATAAAAATCTGAATTTGATCCTCATCTTTAATACAGACCTCATATCCCAATGGAAAATTAAGCATTCTTTCAGCCAACTATTACAAACAAAAAAAAAAATTCAGACTGTCATAACTAGGCTAACATTTAAAAACTTAAACAAATCTAAATCTTATAGAAAGATCCCTCTCTGAAGCTGGCAGGGCTAGATCCCATATTCAAAAGCGGTTTTGATAATTACCTCTGTCAATTTCTTCTACCCCTCAACAACCTCTGGAAATTATAGAGTGATAATAGATAGGATCACTGAGAGAAAAACAATCACAAGATACACAACATTTATCATGGGAAACCCTCATGGGGGAGAAAACCCAACAAAAACTTCCTTAATATAGATAGCCAATACAATTCCAAGACAATAACCAAAACACTAGAGAATATCCAACACTGAGAAATGGACCTCTCTCTTCCTTCTTCTCCCAACTGTAGCTACCAAACTTGCACACTGGATGAGAGAATTGAGTGAGTGTACAAATGAGGCACTGACCTCCTTTATTTATACTTGATGGAAGCATCTGGAAAGGTGTCTCTTCATTGGGTAGGGCTGACTTGTCTTCTTAGTGGCTAAAACCACTTTAATTGGGCCTGGGGCCAACTTCTTAATTTACATGATATATTTAGGGTTTGACCAATCCACAAAAAGGGATTTGGTCAATTACAATTCCTGACATGATCAATCCACAAAAGGGGATTGATCTATTTAATAATGACTCAATAATAAATATAATACTCTTTGTAGTTACAATATTTCAACACTCCCCCTTAACAATAAGGGTATTCTACAGAAACAACTCAATACAACATCATCATGAGAGAGAAAGGGAAACAACATAAAAAACATCTGGAACACTAACTGTCACATCTATAAATCATCATAATTTTTTCTCATCATCATCGTTCACATCATGGAGATGGAGTAGCATCATCATTCTCATCAGCATGAGGATAAAGTAACATCATCATCATCTTTGGCGTGAGGCTAAAGTAACATCATTATCTTCTTTAACATGAGACTAAAGTAATATCATCAACATCTTTAGCATGATGCTAAAGTAACATCATCATATTCAACATGAAAGATGAAATAAAATCATCATCATCATCTTCAAGAAGAAGCTGAAGTGGCACCATCATCATCATCTTTAGCAAGAAGCTGAAGTGGCATTATCATCATCATCTTCAGCAAGAATCTCAAGTGGCATCATCATCATATACATTAACATGGATTCATATACCACTAATACATCATCATCATCAATAACAACATAAGGCTGATACGACATCAACAACAACAGTATCACAACACGAGTGCTGGAGCATCATCAATATCAACACTAGGCTGGAAATATCTAGCACGAAGTTGGAATCTCAACAACATCAACACAAAGATGGAAATATTCAGCACGGGGATGGCATCAAAACAACATCAAAATGAAGTTGGAAATATTCAACGCTAAGCTAGCATCTTAACAACATCAACACAAAGTTGGAAATCTTCAGCATGAGGCTGACATCACAACAACATCAACATGAAGATGGAAATCTTCAGCACGTGTGTTGGGGACAATTAATTTCTTAATAAAGAAACAACTAATCACCCGTACATTAACTATCAACCGAGTAACGTTTTTTTCTTTCAAGGAAGTCTACAAAATATATGCAATAAACTACCCACGATAACACTGGTCCTACATGATTATGTTCTACACTATCAAGCTCATTCAACAAGAAATAAAATGCAAGACTTAAATATCAATACTAAATTTAAGAAACATAAATCAAGTGACAGGAAATAAGACTTATGCTAATCACACAACTTGAATCAACACTAAAGTAAACAACGCCTTGCTGAATTGGAAATTTAACTTATTGTACCCAACAAAATTCAAATGCTAATCTAGAGAAACAAATTGAATGAAATCTAGAAATTGCAGGAACTATCAAATCTGGAAAATACAGTAGCCAACAAATTACTTGAAGAAAATGAAATTTTCTTTAAGGAACATAAATTGAAATTCAAAGAAGCAAGCACACAACTAAACTAGTTTCGATGTTCAAGGCATCACCTTGTCCAGGGCAATGGGCCCACCTTCCAAAGAGTCAGTTCTGCCTTGAAAATAATTCAAATCAAATTACAAATAATAGATGCAAAACTCAATGGACATATTCCTTCATTAAAATATATGAGAGAAATAATTACACCAGAATGAATTTCTTAGCTTTACCTCAAATTCAATAATTTTCCATCAATTCCAGAGTTCTCTCCCCTCTCTCCCTCTAGTCTATTTTCATTTAAATACACAGAGGGGAAAGAGAAATTACAACTAAATGGATTTCAAAATGATTTCCTATTACAATTTTGGATTGATTACATAATATGAATAAACAATATCAAATATGGAAGATCTCTCCATCATCAATCAACTGAAACAAGTCGAGTCTGGCATTGCAATTGGAAGAATTTAGAAAACGGCGACAACAACAAATCTGAAAAAATCGTCTTTAAAGAACTTTCCGTTTCTCTCAATCCAGATCGAATTTTGATATGGTGCTCATTGGGAAGATGAATTGGTCCGTTCTTCACAAAACCCATGGCTCGAATTTTCAAGATTCTTCTTCAGTTTCCCGAAACATCCAACAAAAAAATCACTTCTTATTCCAGTGAATTTCTGAGTTGGAATATTTGATTATAAACTGAAAATCAATTTTGCAATCAGGAAGAGATCTTGGAGGCTAAAATCATGAGTGATTTTATAAAAAATTCATTAATAAACCATTATTAGAAAAATCATGCATAATAATCTTCAATTTATTAAAAATAAAGGAGAACAAATATTATTTACCCAAAAGAGCATAAATAATTATAAAATGGAATTATATGATAAATTATGATAAATGACGTTATAAAGAATGCTAGAAATGGATGAAATATGTGTCAATAAATGGTAGAAATAATGATAGTTTAGTGGCCAAACAATGAGGCTGGCATCAACATCATCAACATGAAGTTGTAAACCTTCAACACGAAGCTGACATCAACAACATCGACATGAAGCTGAAAATCTTTAGCACTAGGCTGGCATCAACAACATCAACACGAAGCTAGAAATCTTCAGCACTAGGCTGGCATCACAACATCTTGTGGTACTTTGACAGATCCAAAGGATCTTCCTAGGAATCAAAATATTCCCTAGGATATAAAATCCTAACGGAGCTACCACTATTGACCAAAGCTAGCATATACATGCACAAGTACTCTGATAGCTCGTCCTTATGGACCTTCGGGATATTTCCAGAGATGATCAGTCCCCTAGGATATAAAATACTAAATGAGCTACCCGCTATTGGTCAGGTTACCATAGTATCATCTACACTACTCCCCGTTTCGAGGGAGGTCATTTCGGACTATACCAAACTTGTCTCGAAAGTATTTAAACTTTACATGAGACAGAGGCTTGGTCTAGAACCTGGTCATCTGTGCCAACATATTGGAGCTTTATAGCTCCTCTCTACATCATATCATGAATGAAGTGATAGTAGATCTTTATTTTCTTCGACTCATCATGGAACACATTATTTTTATACAACTCTGGTTATCACATAGGATCATGGTGGCTTCCATATATAGATCAAATAGATCTGTCAACAACATCTGAAGCCATATGGCTTCACAACTAGCGGAACATGCTGAAATATACTATGCTTTTGTCATGCTGGGAGAAATAATGGATTGCTTTCTACTCAGCCATGAAGTCATGGCTGACCCCAAACTGAAACAACATCCTGAAGTGATATTTCTATCAGAAACACTTCTAGCTAATCTGAATCAGTATATCCATACAATATGAAGTCATGATTTCTAGTATAACAGAGACCAAAATCCAATGTACCCATAAGGTATCTCATCACATGTTTTGCATCATCAAGGTGAATACGTCTGGGTTCGATCAAATACTGACTCAAAGGTGGTCACAACAAAACATATATTCGGTCTGGTATTCGTCAGATACATCAACAAACCGATAATCTGTCCGTACAAAGTAGCATAAACTAATTACGATGGGGCGTCTACCAGGAGCTTCAAATTCATTTCCATGGGTGTGTACATGGATTTACATTCCAACATGTTAAACCTCTTCATTATTTCAATTTCATACTTCCCTTGGTTAAGGAAAATATTCTCTGGGCTCTGCCAAAATTCAAGACCTAAGAGATAAAGCATTAGGTCTTTCATCAAATTTTGTAGCAAGCTTCTTTTGAAATATGTGATGATATTTTCTTCATCTCATCAAGAATACATCATCTACATATAGTAGTAACATCACTGACTCATCATTCATAACCTTGAGGTAGATGTTATTATCAAATTTACTCTTGGTAAGGCCCAATCTCTTCAAGAAACTGTCAATTCTGCCATATCAAGCTATATGAGTTTGCTTCAACCTATACAGATCCTTCTTCAAATTGTATACCTGAGTCTTTCTATCTTCAACTTCAAGCTAAATTTTCACATTACATTGTACCAATCTGGTACACTTTCTCATCTGCAACTCAATTTGCACAATCATGTGCTAGCTCTATGTGCTCTCTGCAAAGCACGATCTGTCTCACTGCCTAAGAGTATGTCCTCTCCTCTTTCTACAACTGTTCCTTCTGGAACTAGGACTCTACACCTGCAACTGCTCTGAGGCTGAGAATGACTGCTTCGTCCTCACTGTGGCTGCTAAAATATGAGAGTAACTCCTCTTATTCTATCACGATAACAACTTCATCTGAAACTGAGAGTGGATCAATAATTGATACTAAAGATATCTCTTCTTCTTTCATGGAGGTAACTCTATATTTTATTGTAGTCATGTCTCCATAACCCAACTAATTTAATGCACCAACTTCCACTCAATTTTAAATATGGGGATTTCTCCCCCTGCATATCATACTATATATGAATCATGGTTGTTTTGGTTATCTTCATAAATAATATAACTATTTCTTCAATTACCAGAGTAAGTGTCTCATCATAGTATTCTCTCTCTTTCTAGGAGAATCCTCTGGACACACATCAAGATTTGTACATCTTTAACATGCTTGATCTATTTAAATCAATCTTGGAAGTCAATATTGACTTCTCTTCTAGTCTCATGGAAGAATCCGTACCCTAGTCTTTCTGACTGACTTCCTTCTCTGTCACTGAAACGGGGGAATCTTCCCAGGAGATTTCATATCTCCTAGAATTTTCTGACGCTACGATCTAGTCTTCTCTTGGCATCTATCTCCCAGTCCTGGAAGTTGTCTCTTCATCTGATCCTTTTTGAGGTGAGGCTTACTCTTGATTTCTTCTGAGTCTACAAGGACTTCATCATCTCTTACAGGGTATAATTAGTGTTGAATACCAAGTCTAAATATGAAAGGTTGAGTCAGACTTCAAACAAGTTCTACTTCCTCTCAAGATGGCTTCATTATTCTTTTACGAAGTCTATTGTGGGTTCTTGTTCTAATGTTTGGTCATCTTTGGAGCCTTCTGCTCCTTACAGTCAATCTCCATATGAGATACTTTGGATCTCAAAAGATAGCTTCTTCCTCATCTTCTTTGGTACATGAATGTATATGGTCATGTACATAGTCTGCTTCATGTCTCATCTAATCTATTTCCTTCCACAACCTTCACTATAGCTTCCTCAGGGTTATTACCTGTGACCTGGAACAAGGTCAACAAAACAAAAAGCAAGAATAATACTCTTTTTATAATAGTGAATAAAACAATAGCATGAATAATCGTCACAGTAGCTCCTTTAGAGCTATCAGTTGTGACCTGTCTGAAACAAAGATCAAAAGTAAGAAATACAATACGAAATCAGGTCAACACTCTTCTCGTTTTGTGAGAAAACATTCCTCCATGGTAACCTAGAACCAACACAAGAAGTTTCTCCTAGAGGAGATGTTAGTTGTATCTGGTAAATGATTACATTAAGCATTTATCTCAATATGCTCACATGCTACCAAGTATAATAATTTTCAAAGACTATTACCTCAACTATAGTGTTTACTTGTAGAGGGGTAGTTATCAACTTGTCACGTGCACCTTTGAATCTTATCAACTTAATTAATCAAACCTGAAACCTAGAGTCTTGATCTCCAGAATGAGTTTGTTTCTTTTCTTCCAAGTCTCCTTCACTCAAGATGACAAGTGATTTATTCAACCTATCTTCTGTACTAAGACAATATGCTATCTTGACAGAAGGCTGGGTTAGAGAATAAACTCTATGATCTGAAGTTTAATAAATATAATAATTTGACTTAAATTTTGGCCAAAGGTTAGTATGATGGTCATAGCTTCAACATGCAACCTAGATCAAAATAATGTCATAAAAAATAGATGCATATCAGAATAATCAAACCTAGGTTGCATTATTCCTCTGAATGTGTTGGATATTGAGATCCTTCTAGATATATGGCAATAGATCCCTTCTCCTGCAAATACCCTTTAAAGCTTAACAATTTAAACATATGTGAATACATACCTTTGATAGTATTTGCAGGTAGTGGCACCATATGGCAACAACGGTAATAATTACCAACTCTTAAAAAATTTAAGGGTGACTGAAACTGGTACTGCAACTGATACTTCAACTGATACTGAAACTGAAATTGATACTGCAAATGATTCTGAAACTACAACTACAACTTAGGGTTTTATTAGGAAACCCTAATTTTTCAAACTTCAAATTTTGAAATTCTGATCTAGGGGCTAGATGTACTGATCCGAGGCGAGTAAGATGGCGCAGTCAGATTTCTGAAAATCCAAAATTTACCCCTTGAAACTGAGCTTTCAGAAATCTGAACTGGTACTTCTTGTACTGGTTCTGGTTTTCTGGTACTTTTGGTTTTCTGGTACTTCTAGTTTTCTAGTACTAGTCAAAACAAGGGTTTGACTTTTCAGAGTATTTGAGCACTAAAAAGGTGCGCTTAAGGTGCCAAAAGTTACCTAGGCTAGGGCACACTTTTCTAGATGGTTTTAGGACGATATTCCTCTTCAACAAAAGCCCTAATTTTCGTGTATGACAACAATGACGTTTTTCTTTATCCAATGAAAGATGCTCTCTTCAGCTTAGCTCTGATACCATGTTAATTTTTGATCTATTATTAGGTTTATTTTCAATTTACTAGATAACCACAGCATAGATAGGATCACTGAGAGAAACACAATCACAAGATACACAACATTTATCCTGGGCGACCCTCATGGGGGAGAAAACCCAGCAAAATCTTCCTTAATATAGATAACCAATACAATGCCAATACAATAACCAATACACTAGAGAATATCCAACACTGAGCAATGCGCCTCTTTCTTCCTTCTTCTCCCAACTGTAGCTACCAAACTTGCGCACTGGATGTGAAAATTGAGTGAGTGTACAAATGAGGCATTGTCCTCCTTTATTTATACTAGCTAGAAGGCATTGGAAAGCTGTCTCTTCACTGGGCAGGGCTGAATTGTCTTCTTAGTGGATAAAACCACTTTAATTGGGTATGGGGCCGACTTCTTAATTTACATTATATAATTAGGGTTTGACCAATCCGCAAAAGGGGATTTAGTCAATTACAATGCCCGACATGATCAATCCACAAAAGGGGATTGATCTATTTAATAATGAATCAATAATAAATGGAATACTCTTTGCAATTACTATATTTCAACATTTCATGATTAAGTAGAAATGACAAATTTAGAAAGCTATAACTTTTATCCTATAACTCAAAATGAGGCATGGGTATAACCACTGGAAATATGATTCATAAGACATTATTTCTAAAGCATCATATTTTTGATTAGTACATTTATTTTCTTCTTAAATTCATATGAAGAAGGACATATAGCCTAATTAATGAACTAGTTTACAATATTGATAATAATAGTAATTGTTGCATACACATTTTTGTAGAATTAGAGGTACAGGAAGAACATAATTGGTTCCTACACGAGGACTAAATATATGGAGGATTCCTTGGGATATTACAACAATGAGGATGTAATCATATGTTTACATATTAGCCTGGGAAATGAAGAGAATGGGTCCAATGGACATAGAAGCAAAGTAGAGCTTGTGGAGCTGGTTGAGACTATGAGAATCTTGCAGAAAGAAGTGTATATTTGTAGAGAAGAAAATGAAAGGATGATAAGATATTAGGAGGAGCTGATACAAAGTTTGAATATGTTGTAGAGGTAAGTCAATAAAGGTTTTGGTACAAAACAAGTAGCCAATGCTAGGCAAGTGGAAGCATCTAGATGCCATGATAGGAGAGATGACCATGGGGGATCTCAACTATTATGGAGTGTTAGTAGACATCATCATTCACTAGGACACTCTACTAGAAGAGCATATTCATGTTAAATATTAGAGATCCACCCAAGTGTGTCCCTTATTAGAAAACAAAGAAGGAGGTTCGAGGTAGATGATTTGCAAGGAGAGCTTAGTAAGATTAAGCCTCCTACTTTTGATGTTGATCATAAGAAATATGAAGATGCAAAAACATGATTGTTGGGAATGAGAAAATATTTCCAACTGCACAATTATTCATCAAATGTAGAAGCTAGAATTGCAACCTACCATTTTCAAGGAAAATCATCAATGTGGAGGGACCAACTTAAGCATGTTAAGCACATTGATGAGAAATGATCTCATGAAGGCAGTTCAAAAAGTATTTTCAGAATAAATACTTGTCAGAACATTATTATGACAAGAATGTGAAAGAGGTATTTAAACGAAAGCTTGGAAGCATGAAGATGGATGAGTATGAGAGGAGGTTCCTTGAATTGTTGAGGTGTTGGCTTCATAAAGAATGCGAAGGTTAAAATATAAATATTTTTTAGTGGGATACCTTGTTTCTAAAGTGATAAAATTAAGTTTTATGAGCCCAAGACATTGGAAGAATCCATAAGAAAAGAAAAGTATCTTTATGAGTAGAATAAGGGAATACCATCCTTTCAAAAATCTTGGGATGAAAAAAAAAAGGAAAGATGGATTGGAGGAAGAAAGGATTCAAGCCTCCTTTTTTCAAGAACAGTTCATAGTCATATATACAAGGGTAACATGCACAAAATGAACCTACTATGATATATTCCTTGGGAAAAAGGCCAAGCTTGCAGTCTGTAAAGTGTTGGGGATGTGAGGTAGACCACATGTTTAAGGATTGTTCTCATAAATAAGATAGGATGATGACTGTGCATAACCTTCAAGAAGTTGATATAGTGGAAGACATGGTCAAGAGCATTCCAAGGAGTTATGCATCCTTGTACAATAAACAAGTAGACTATTAATCCCACATGATTGAGGTGGAAGGTAAGATTTATAATCAACCCATATCTATTTTGATTGATTATGGAGCTAGTCATATCTATATAGATCCTAATGTGGTTGAAAATTTTAAATTGAAGAGATGTAAGCATGAAAAGTATTGGTTGGTTCAGCTAGCCACCAAAACGAAGAGAAGAATCAATAATCTTGTTAAATATTTCCTGGTAAATATGAATGGATTCAACACTAAGGAAAATTTGAACATAATACCACTTGGGTCATATGGTTTCTTGATTGGCATGGTTTGGTTGGAAAAACATCATGATGTCTCAGGTTGATACAAAAATGATTTCACATGTCTTGAGGAGGAAGGGAATTCAAGGACAATTCAAGGACAATTCAAGGACAATTCAAGGTATTCCAAGGCCCATATCTATCAGAGATATTTCAACATTGCAGCTGAAAATAAGTTTTTGAAAAGGGTGTCAGATATATTCATCCTGTATGGAAGAGATGGCGAAGGATGAAGTGCCAAATCTTGAAGACTATCCAATCTTGAAGGAATAAGAAGATGTGTTTGGAGAATTTCTAGGATTGCCACCAAAGAGAGACATTGGCTTCTCTATTGATTTGATTCCTGGAGCTATGCCAATGTCCAAGAATCCCTAGAAAATGAGCACATCATAACTAAAAGAGTTTAAAAAGGGGTAATACGCCCAAGTGTTTTTCCTTGGGGTGCCCCAATAGTTTTTGTGAAGAAAAAAGATGGAACTCTGAGGTTATGTATTGACTTTTGACAACTGAATAAGGTTACAATAAAGAACAAGTATCCTTTGCCAAGGACTGATGATATTTTTGATCAATTGAAGGAAGCAAGGATATTTTCCAAGATTAAATTGATATTAGGTTATCATCAAGTAATAAATGAGAAGAAGATATTATCAAGACAACCTTTCAGATAAGGTATAGTCATTTTGAGTTTGTATTGGTGCCATTTCGGTTCACAAATGCACCAACTACTTTTATATGTTTAATGAATGGAGTGTTCAAAGATTACATAGACAAATTTGTTATTGTCTTCTTGGATGATATTATTATCTATTCAAAGACAGAGGAGGAGCATGATAAACATTTGAGAATGGCGAAACATGTGTTGAGAGAACACCAATTTCATGCCAAGCTAAAAAGTTCACTTTTTATAAAAATGTAACATCCCGCTCTGGCGCACTTACCAAACTTATCCTTGAGGACACTTGCTCGCAAGTGATCTGGATTTTTATGATGATAAAAATTTTTCCTTCATTATGATGCGTTAAGATATATGACAGGATGTTTTTACTACGTTGATGTAGACAGGTGCTGCTGACTCAGTTTCATTGAGTGTGCAGGGTTTCGGACCCTGAGGATGCAGAGGCATCGGTGGAACTCCCTTGGACTCCGGATTGAGTCAGGGAGTGGGCTATTTGGGTTGTTTCATTTACGGTGATATTCATGATATTATGTTACATTTATTTATTATGTTACATGATATTATGTTACATTTATTTATTATTTATTCATGATATTATGTTACATTTATTTATTATTTATTCATGATATTATGTTACATTTATTTATACTGTGGTATTCATGATATTATGTTACATTTATTTCGACATTTATACTGAGAAACTTCGGGACAAAGTTTAGACCAAGAGGGGGTGTATGTAACATCCCGCTCTGGCGCACTTACCAAACTTATCCTTGAGGACACTTGCTCGCAAGTGATCTGGATTTTTATGATGATAAAACTTTTTCCTTCATTATGATGCGTTAAGATATATG
>ML783880.1:91659-113575 GCA_009831015.1 Picea engelmannii | reverse complement strand
TTTCATTTTGAATCATCTTGTACTTGAAAATTTAAGTGGGGTAAAAGGAGGTTGCCCCCTTGAAGAGGCTTATTATCTGAAATTATCTCTTTTTCAAGGCGTTGAGTACTTTTTCTGAGGTTTTTCTATGTTATATTGATATTTGGTTCTTAACACCAGTGAAAATATTTTGGAAGACATGACCGAGTTTTGTCCCTTGACCTGGTGTCCTCCCAGAGCATTGCTCTCTTGGAATCCATGATCAAGAAGAGTAAATTTGAGCATGGTTTTCTAATTTCAGGCTCGTTAAAAAATTAAACCAACTGAGGATAGTTTTTGCATCTCTGTAGCAACGTCATTAAAAAATGAAATAGAGCTTATGAGCATAGTTCCCGTTTCTATGTCAAGCTCATTAAAAAATGAAACAGTGGTCTAGAGGTTATACCTCGAGTCACGATCATAGTTCTTCTCATGTGTCAAGCTCGTTAAAAAATGAAACAACTTCCCCCTCTCCATTTGGGTCAAGTCCTACGTATAATATTTGAAGCTTCATCTCATTCGCTTGTGCTGTTGGATGAAACAAAGCTTGGGGGCCATTGCTTCTAGCCTCTAGACTTCATGCTGAAGTTAAGCCAATAGCTTCTTAAGCTGGGGGATAATTACCAACCATCCCGCTAGCTTCTTAAGTTGGGGGCTAAGTACCAAACATCCTTGAATAATGCATTGGGAAGTTCAAGCATAGTTTTCTATGGTTCAAGATTGTGTAAAAATGAAACCACCTACCTCAAGCATAGTTTCCTCTGGTTCGAGCTCGTGTAAAAATGAAACCAGGTCCAAGCATAGTTTTGTTTAGTTTTTAAGCTTGTGTAAAAATAAAATCTATCCCAAGAATAGTTTTTTTTTGTTTTAAGCTTGTGTAAAAATGAAAACAATCCCGAGCTTAGTATTTGTTCTTTCTCATGCTCGTAAATAAACGAGAACGAAACCGAGTATACTTTTGTCACCTTTTCGTACTCTTCATGGTAACATGAAAGGAGAAACTCATGGAGTATCCTTTAAGCTCTTTTCACAGTCCGTAAAAACGAAAAGATTGTCGAGCGGCCTTGTTCTTTTCACGCTCGTAAAAGTATGTGAAGAAAACGTTTGATGGGTGATAGTTTATCACTTTTTCAGTCTCATTAAACTAATTTATGAAAAAGGAACTAAGAGAGTCCTCTTTAAGTGTTTTTCAGAATCTATAAATATGAAAAACCCCTGAGTTTTCTTTCTTTGGACCAGGGATGATTTTAAGGATGGAAATTTATATTAAAATGTAGAAAGTTGGGCTAATATTACTAGTCCTTAGTATGAAAAATGTAAAATGTTTGGCAATAGTTTTGTAAAAATATTCAAATTTCTAAGGATTTAATATAGTTTCTATAAAATTTTGGCTATTTTTAACGTAAAATAATTTTATTCTATGGAATCTGGGTGAATTGTTTTTAGAAAAAATGGAAATTGACGAATCATTTTTTTTGGAAAAAACATGGAAAATTATCCCATTTGTGAAATTTAGCCCCTAAAATCATCTATGATTTGGACTCGTAAAACAAAAATTGAAAGGCCCATATGGGACCGAACCACTCCTTCCTAGGGTTCGTTAAACATACTCTGAGGGACTCATCCGAAGGATGAGCTTACATCTACAAGAATATGTTATCCTCCTCAATCTTGTGTAAAAATAAAGAGGTACTCGCCAGAAATGGTGGGGGAAAATTGGGAAATAAATGTATCTAAACCTGTATTCTATGGAAGAGTCTCTTTTGAACATGACACCCTTTCACTCATTTTGTGTCTAGGTTGGAAAATCCACTTGTCTCTTGATCATAATCCTTTATAAGATTACAAATTGGTCTGTGATCCCTGTTGTTGATTCAGTGTTTCCAAGACAATTGTTGTGTCGTCAATATGTTCAAAAAGAGAATTTCAACCCATAAATCATTCTATTGCGTCGGCCATTTCTGCAGTCCTTAAGCCTTCTATTGTGTCAACTATCCCTAAGTCAGTCCTGAGTCACTGGTTACTCTGATCTACTTCAAATATTGTTACCCATTTCGTGTCATTGATGGGGGATACATTAAGGCCCTCCTGTGACGAGTCTTTTCCTATCGACTTCAACTCATTATCCAGGAATTAGACTTATAAACTAATTGGTACCTTGGAACTTGCATGCCTCAATGGCAGGTTTCCTCACTTTCGACAATGGGTTTTCATTACTGACCCTTGATCGAGAGATTCTGCCAAGTGTTCCACTTCAACTTATTAATTCACATTCGTTGGATTGTACTAGTGTACCTTGGGAGTCATTGACATTAATGGTGATTTCCCTTGCACTTGTTAATGATATTCACTAATGACCGGTAATCTAGTGGTTTCTACCATGTTTGACTTCAACACATGTATTCACATGGTTAGATTCATACTATAGAGTGGTGGTGGTGAAGACCCTGGATCCTTTTTGACAGATTCAAGTTTTGTTTGATTATATTCATATTGTACTGTTGCATAGATCCACAATGTATGTCTCATGGCTATGTTCAAATTTGAGTCTTTAACACATAGATCCATTTGTATTTCTGAGTATGGGAATGCCTGCCTCAATGATGATATATTATTGTACTGTATTTCCTTGTTTGTTGGTAGGTTTCCGACCAACGTGTTCCTTGTTCCCTACACACACTCAACAAAGTATTTTAGCTATCACTCTGTTCTAACTTCATACTTTGGTGGGCTCTCTGTTACACATTATTTTCATCATCCCTATGACTGTTAATGATGTAAACCTATCTATTGCCTTCAGAGGGGTCAGTGGTCTGAATTCCTGAAGAAAGAAGGGAGAAGAACTTTTACTGAGAGAAGAAGTTGTATTTTCCTTTGTAAAAACCCTATTAAGGAGGATTTCTGCAGGCTTCACTATACGTAGGGTGTGGCGATGCTCGATTTACGAACCTTGCTCTAAAGCTAGATTGCAGAGTTTCCACAGGCTGCACTATAGCTAGGGTGCAGAAATTCCTGTACGTGGGGAAAACGAGTGTCTTCTCGATGCTTCTAGAAGGAGAAGCTTCTATGGTGAGGTGGACTCTGAACGGTTTGGATCTTACTCGCTTTCATGATTTAGTGGGATCATCCTAACCTCCTCACCTTATCCTCTTCAGCTTATAAAAGGAGAGGAGCTCCCATGGACAAAGTTAGCTTGGCTTGGGATTAAGCTTGGGTTTTTTAGCTTGGAGTTTTTGGAGCTTGTATATTGGCTTTGAGTTTTGCTTTGTCAAGGTAGATTGTTGATCTTAGAATCCTTGGAGTAGAAGTGTTTGGGAAGAAAGGAACTGTTGGAAGGAACTTGACGACATCAAGGCATCTAGTTGTATCTTTCTTCCACATTCTTTAATACATATATGCTTTTCTTTCCTATATGAGTGTTATTTGTCCATATTGTATGATTCCTTGATCACATACATAGTTTCATATCAAATAGACTCTGTTATTCCTGTCTTTGTTGGCTTGTGTTTCTTTGCAGATATTTCTCCATAAGCCTCGTGACGGAGCTTGAATTGCATTGGCGAAGTCAGATCTTCGATATTTAAAAGGTATATTCTAGATCCATTTCTCATTTGATAATTGAAAGCTAAGGAAATAATAGTGTACTATCTTGTTTTGTTCTAGTTTCGTAGTGAAGCTAGGGGGATTGATTTGTGTTCGCACTTAACAATTAGCCCGATAACATATATGTACTCATTATTTTCCTTTAGGAGATATTCTTTTTTTGGTTCCTCTTGTTTTCTTGTTCCAGATAGGTTAATAACAAAGGAAGATGTTTATCCTTTAGAGGGAGTCACTTGACTGAGAGGGAGTAAAAACTATTTGAGAAAGAGGAAGAATAGAATCATCATTGAGGAAACCAATGCAATAATGCATGATCATAATATTTCTATGATTCCATGGGAAGAATCATGCATGAAACAATATATGTTAAGAACAAGAGTCTTCACCAGACTTCGAAAAACATAACTCTCTAAGAAACCTTCATCAGAGTGAATCCTGATATTGAACACTTCAGGATATTTGTGTGCCCAGTGTATTTTCATGTACGCAAAGAGAAGAAGTCCAAGACAGACCCTTCAAGGATAAAGGATACATTTATGGGATAATAGTGAATCTTTGAAGACATTCCATATCTACATCCCTGGTCAGAGACAGATTGGGACAAGAAAAGATTTGTCCTTGAAGAAGAGATAACCTTTCAAATATCCATAGAATCTTAGATGGAGATTGATAGTGAGACAATACCTTCTCTCCCTTCAACATTTTAGAGGGAGACAAACATTATTCTAGCTGATCCAGTTGCTTCATTTGATATGTCCAAAGATATTGCAGTAGGACATAAAAGGCCTGCCTAGGCCCACTCTACAGGGGGGAAAGGAACATACAAGCCCCTTAAGGCACATCCAAGAAAGAAAAAGAGATTTTTGAGCTATCCTTCATTCATGAGCCACTTCATTAATTCTGAGCCTCCTTGTCTTGGAGAAGCAACATGAGAATAGGTATGACAAGATGCCATAACATAAGAATACTAATATATCTTAAAGAATGATGTATAAGATATTTTTTAGAGACCAGAAGGGAAGTCTGTGGTGAATTCCAAGTGGATCTATAAGATCAAGCATGTAGCTGATGGAAGTGTCAAGAAATACAAAGCGATATCTATAGCCAAAGGATTCTCACAAATAGAGGGAGTTGTCTATGATGAGACACTTGATCCAGTAAGCTCGATACACTTCCATCCGTACTACCATCCATGAGTTGGAAACTATATCATATTTATGGATTATTGATGAGTTTGGGTTTAAGAAAGAGTATTTCTCATCCAAACCTATAATATTACAATGTTGGTGATGAGAAAAAATCCTTGTTCTTGGATACAAGTAAGCTTTGACTTCTAATTTCGAGATGAAGGATTTGAGTATGATGCACTACTTCTTGGGACAAGAAGTACGACAAAGGACCGATGAGATTTTTCCCATTCAAGGAAAATATATAGTGGGAATATTAAAAAAGTTCAGTATGACAGAATGAAAATCCATGGTGACGGATTTGAAGAAAATGAACGATGATGATTCAGACGATATTGATCCATAGCTGATCAGATCACTGATGTGATTGGTTAACACCAGACTTGATTCATGCTATGTAGTGAATATACTTAGTCATTCCATGATTCAAGCAAGACAGACTCACTGGACAACATCGAAACATGTATTGAGATATCTATGAGGCACAATTATATATGGCATGAGATATGTCTCTAGTGTAGACTTGAGTTTGCAGGGATATGCAGAATGGACAGAAAGTACAGTGGACCGAAAGAGCACATCCGATTGTTGTTTTACCGTGAAGTTTGCCATGATTTCCTGGTGCAGTAGGAAACAAAGCTCCATGGCCTTGAGTACCACAGAAGCAGAGTATATAAAATTGAGTGTGCGAAGAAGTGTGGCTTCACAAGATTCTGACAAATTTACTTGATTATGAGATGAATTCTATGATGATAAACATAACTGTGTCTAAATCTCTTTGATAAATCGGTGTTTCATGATAGATCAAAACACGTTGAGATGAAATATCATTTTTTGGAGACATGATGCAATGGAAAGCAATACACGTGAAATACCTTCCTGGACATGAGAATATTGCATACATATTCACCAAATTGTCTTGGTGAAGAATACCTCTCTAGATGAGAGGGAGTGTTGATGAATACAACCAAGACAAAGTTTGATTACTTCCATGTGATACTTGGCATGATGGAGAATGCCTCCCTAGATGAGAGGGAGTGTTGATGATTATAGTTGCATGAGAGATCCTCCAGGACACATACCTGAGAGAGAGCCCCTGAGATGGGTGTGTGGTTCCTATCTGAGATAGAACTGGAATGTAGTGATGGCCTCCTCCTTACAAAGAGTTGAGAAGAAATTTAGATGATTCTCCTATATAACGCAGTGAGAAAGAAGATCTGGTGATTTAGACATACCTGTGGTTGAGCACAAGGTGAACGTGTTACTGAACACTCTGGAGGAAAGACTATGTAGAGTAAGCACAACCAGAGTTACTAAAACTCTGTAAACTTTGCTAGGAAGGAATTGAGAAGGTACCAGTAGTACATAGAACCAACACCTTCCAAAGTTTTGGAGAAGTTTAAGAAATACAAAATTTTTGAATACTTTGTAAGCTCAACAAGGAGTGCGTTGAGCAGGTGCATAGAGAGCACTGGGTCAACACTTAGACAAGTGTTGAGAACGTTTGATGACTCAGACAAGTGCAATGTGAGTGTAGGAAGTGAACCTTTTCAAGTTTGAAATCTTAGGAGGTGTAGTGCAATATGAGACTGAAGTCATCAGGCTCGTAGGAGAATAGTTCAAGGGAAACAACCCTTGAACACTTGAAATACTTCTAGAATTCGAGAGGAAGCAGAAGTGTGAAGAGGAGGAACATACTCCAACCATTGGATCTGAGAACATGGATCAATAGCCATTGGATCTAGGTAAAGTGCATGGACTCTAATCTCTTTGTGTGAATAGGAGAGAAGACTCGTCGAAGTCCAGAAGTACATAAGTGGTTAGGGACCATACATCATCCAGAGGGACATGTGGAGAAATATCTAAAACTCCGGATTAGAAGCATTCTGGGAGTTTGCAGGCAAGGAGAGAGCAAGATCGTCGAAGCTCTGAAGTCTGGAGTAGATCTTGGATTTTGGTCACCAAGAGGTACGTGTCAACAGATCTGAAACCCTGGGGAATAGAACTCCGAGAGATTTCATTCGTGGAGTGTGAAAAACTCGCGAAGCTCCGAAGAGTAGAGTAGATCGTAACCATCTGTTGTGAAGGACACGTGGCGAGAGATATAAAAGTTCAAAGGTTTTAACACTCCGGGCATAAGCAAGTGAACAAAGGTGAAGAACTCCCGAAGTCAAAGGGAGCTGAAGATAGATCTAACCATTGATCCTGTGAGGACATGTGTCTCTAGATTCTTTACTCCAGAGAAAATCCACTTCGAAGGTTTTGGAGTGTGAAGGTGCAAGAACTCCTGAAGGCCGAAGAGCCAGAGTTCATCAGAGCCATCCATTGGTAGTGGAAAGGTCATGTCAAAGGATCTGCTACTTCGAAGGAAAGTCACTCCGAAGGAAAGTGGGGTTGGAGGAATAAAAAATCCCGAAGGTCGGAGCACCAGAGTTCATTTAATCCTTCAGACCAGGAGGGATAGGTTTTGTAGGATCCCTCACTCAAGAGGTCGTACACTCTAGAGGAAAGTTAGAGTGGAGGTTGCAAAACTCCCGAAGCCTGAACTACCTAAGTAAATCATGACCATCGATCTGGGAGGGACACGCATCACCAGATCGAGGACTTCAAAAGGAAGGAGCAAGGGGAAAGGAGATCATTGACCAAAATTTTTCCGAAGCGCCAAGAGGTAAGAAGTAAAAAAAAAAACCTTAGTCGTTGATTGCATAGAAACGTGGAGAGTGGATATTTACTCCAGAGGAAAATCACTCCAGAGGAATTGAGGAGCAAAGGCACGAGAACTCCTGAAGGCCAGAGTGTCAGAGTTCATCATAATCATCCATTGGAATAGGACGTGTGGCAGAGGATTTGTCACTTCGAAGGATTGATACTCCGAAAGAAATAACGTGGAGGAGTGTTGAATGCAAGTCGCCCGAAGTGGAGTAAGGGAAGGATATCAACTGTAGATCATGGCAAACATGTGGTGCTCAATCTGTAACTCTGGTTACGGAGAAATTCGAGAGAAAAGGATTTGGAGCGTTCGAAACTCTCGAACGCCAAAGTCCCAAAGTAAATCTCAGGCATTGGATGTGAAAGGAGGGTGGACCGTAGATCTGGTCTATGTCGGTTTGTGAGTTCAGAGTTCGGGGGAATTGGTGAGCGGTGAGAGAAAAAACTTGAAGCATGAAGCTCCAAAGCGCCCTTTGATTTGGCACCTGGGCACAACCCAAGGTCATATGAAGGAAATGATATAGCGAGGGGAGCTAGTGCCTACTATTCAAATTCTTCAAAGAGGCCAAGAAAGAGCCCATGGGTTTGAAAAAACCTACACTTTGAAGGAAAGGGGAACTGTGTAAATTGGTTTGAGGTCTAGTAGAGGCCTGAAGAGTTGATCCGAATCCTTGATTCGAACGATACTAGAATGAGAGGTTGAGCAACCTCGAGGAGAGAGAGGGGGTGAGAATCAAGTGTTATCAGAGATGAATTTTTTTCTGCAGATCGCAGGCAAAAGTGAGAAGGTGAAAAGAGATAGGCTAATAACATCACATGGTATCAAAAGATAAACTTCGCCTATAGACAATAGGTGAAGAAAGGCAGAGTGTTGATTCTCTATGTATGATTTCTTGCAAAGGTGAAATAGTCAAGTAAACAACTAGGTGGGCTACAGGAGGAAGCTGGAGATGCTCTCGGTTGAAGAGTGATCAACAAACTTTCCAGTAGGGTAGGCAGACAAAGATGGATAATGAATTCCATAGGTGTGGTCAAGGAGAATACCACCCATATAAATATAAATATCTCAAGGAGATGAGAGAAGAGATAGAAAAGTTGACGCTGAAGATGCAACAAGAAGCACAAGGAGGTTGGACATATGAATGACCCATGAAGAGGAAAGTAAAGTGGCATATCCAAAATTTGTTGGCTAGAGGACAAAAACAAGTGTTGAAAAAGTGGTTGAGGCTGCTGAAAACCTCAATGAAACAAAGGAGGAGCTGGTTTTAATTTCTAAGCTAGAAGTTGGAAAAATCCTCAGTAATGAGGAGGGGAGACCAGTTAAAGGTCTCATAAAATGCCAGGAGGGCATAGATGAATTTTCAAATTGCTAGGTGGGAAATGAGATGAGATCAATTGAGGATCTCATAGACTATCATGAGGGAAGCCTTGAAAATTTATATTTCCAGGTGGGAAATGAGATGAGATCAATATAGGATCTCATAGGCTGTCATGAGAGTAGGGGAGAAATCATATATTTCCAGGTGGGAAAGGGAAGTAGAATGAGACTTTCTGAAAGTCTCATGAGCTCAGAGGATATTTCATATCAATAAGGAATGTTGATAGGTGGCAGGGAGGAAAAAGAAAGACCTCATATGAATGAAGACGCATGTGGGTTTGTTGACCATGTGAATGAATATGATGAGAAGTTAAATACTCCCACCATCAAAGTGGAATATCAAAGGTTCATTCTAATCATTGGAGGAATCAAAATATTCATGCAAAGCAACCAAGAAGAGGCTAGCATATGCATTGCAGATGAAACAGAAGAAGAACAACCAACTGACACTACCATAAATGAGGAAATGGAGCAGATACTGAAGTCTTCCCACGTAGGAGAATAAAAAGAGAACTCAACAGAGTTTCTCAAATTTGTCATCCAGGACGCTGAACAAGAGATGACTAAATAATTAAATCCTACAGTAGAAGAGGAAACAAACAACATGGACTTTGCTTATTTGTGGGAATAATTTGAAGCCTTGGAGAAAAGGGTGATAGTGCAAAGAAGACAAATCCAACATGTTAATTTAGAGGAATATGGAGGAGAATACTAGCCTGAGGATCAACTGGAGGAAGCTAGGAGAGTGTCAGTAGAAGAACTGGCAGAAGCCAATATGTCAGCATAGACAGCTGAGAATAATATTAGTGAGGGGATTGCAGGAAATGAACCGGCATAGGAGTGGAAAGATAATTCCACAGGAGAGGAAGACAACATGGGAGATCAATATCTACCATTTTATCAGCAGAAGGAAGTGCAACAGAGCAGACTGCATGAAGGGAGCCAACCAATATAAAAGTTGGAGAAAGAAATAAAAGAAATCAGGGAGCTGATGGTGAGATCAACAGAGGATACTGGAAGCAGGAGAAAGATGACTAGGAGAGAACCTGCAACAAAAACATGGAAGCAACTGCAACAACAACAACATAACATAGGAGTAGGAGGACAACTCCAAGGAGAAATTTGGGATCCAGGAGGATTTCAATAGAGCTGGGGAGATCATGAGCATGAGCTCATGAATTTTTCACAACAATGGAGTATGATGCAGAAGCATCCTTCCACATCAGCAAATGTGCCAACAAGCCAACACATAGGTGTGCATTGGAGAAAGGGAGAGGCACCAACCCACCCATTTTTAAATTTAAAATATGATCCTATACAAATTTATGTTGTAAGGTTGAGTAAATCCAAGCCATGGCTTTGTACAAGTCGTGGATAGGGTCACCTTAATGGTTGACCGTAAGAAGGTCTAGATCTGATTCATGTTTGTATCTTCATTCATTGTAATGAGCCATAGGGATAAGGTGTCTTAATTGAGTGAGTGATGGAACTAAGGCGGTGTAGAGGATAAGCTCGAGGAGCCCTCTTTTAAAAAGAGAGAACCAGTAGAGGTAGAGTAGAGGAGAGACACCCAGTTGAGGTAGAAGTAGGAGGGGAGAAAGAACTAAGACTCTGTTGTAGTCCATTCTCTATACACATTTGTAAACATACATTCATATTAATACAAAGAAAATAGTTTTTTCCTACATATGATATCCATTTGTGTTATCTGTGTTCTATGAATGATATCTCTGTGTATTTATGTATGCGATAGATGCTTGTGATAGTTTTCATCTACATGGGAGATAAAATTCCCTATCTTTCTGTTATAGAGAAGTTCTGGGTTCTTTAGGCTCGTGCAAGAAGTGCACACCAGAGTAGAAAAACTATGTGAGCTAACACAAGGAGCACATATATGGAATTTGTCGAGAGTTCAAAAGATAACGTGCCAGGAGGGTACACCATAATATTCACAGACTCAGAAGGAGCCTCAGAGTTACTAAACACTTTGGAGGAAATACTGTGTAGAGTAAGCACAACGAGAGTTACTGAAACTCTGTAAAATCTTCCAGGAGGGCATTGAGAAGGTACCAAGAGTACATAGAACCAACACATTCTGAAGTGTTGGAGAAGTTGAATAAATACAAAATTGTTGAATACTCTGTAAGCTCAACAAGGAGTGCGTTTAGAAAGTGCATATAGAGCACTGGGACAACACTTAGACAAGTGTTGAGAATGTCTTAGGACTCAGGCAAGTGAAAGGTGAGCGTAGGAAGTGAACTTGTTTGAGCTCGAAAGATCAGGAGGTGTAGCGCAAGACGAGACTGAAGTTGTCGGGCTCATAGGAGAATGGTTCAAGGGCCACAACCCTTGAACACTTAAAATAATTCCATAATTCGAGAGGAAGCAGAAGCACGAAGAGGAGGAACAAATTCCAACCATTGGACTTGAGCACATGGATCAATAGCTGTTGGATCCAGGTAAATTGCATAGACTCTAATCTCTTTGTGTGCACAAGAGAGAGGCCTCGCCAAAGTCCAAAAGTACCAAAGTGTGTAGGGACTGTCCATCATACAGAGGGACAGGTGGCGAAAGATCTGAAACTATGGAGCAGACACATTTCAAGAGTTTGCAGACAAGGAGAGAGAGAGATTGCCGAAGCTTCGAAGTCCAGAGTAGATCTTGGCCTTTGGTCTCCAAGAGGTACGTGTTGACATATCTGAAACTCCAGGGAATAAAACTCTGGGATATTTGAGTCGTGAAGTGTGAAAAACTCTTGAAGCTCCGAATAGCGGAGTAGATCGTAACCGTCCATTATGAAGGACATGTGGCGAGAGATATGAAAGTCTAGAGGTTTTAATACTCGGGGAAGAAACAAGTGAATGAGGGTGAAGAACTCTCTAAGTCAAAGGGAGTCAAATATAGATCTAGCCATTGATTCTGCGAGGATTGGTGTCGCTAGATTATTCAATCTGGAGAAAATTCACTTCATAGGTTTTGGAGTTTGAAGGTGAAATAACTCCCGAAGGCTGAGGAGCCGGAGTTCATTAGAGCCATTCATAGGTAGTGGAAAGGTGTCAAAGGATCTGCTACTTCATAGGAAATTCACTTAGAAGGAAAGTGGGGTTGGAGGAATTAGAACTCCCAAATTCTGGAGCGCCGGAGTTCGTTTAAGACGTCGAATTAGGAGGGATAGGTTTCATAGGATCCCTCACTCTAGAGATCATACACTCCGGCGGAAATTGAGAGCGGAGGTTGCAAAACTCCCGAAGCCCGAATTGTCAAAGTAAATCATGACCATCGATCTGGGAGGGACACATGTCAACAGATCGAGGACTTCGGAAGGAAGGATAAAGGGGAAAGCAGAGCGTTGACCATAAGTCATCCAAAGCGCCAAGAGGTAAGAAGAAAAAAAAAACCTTAGCCATTGATTTCATAGACACGTGGAGAGTGGAGATTTATTCCAGAGGAAAATCACTCTGGAGGAATTGAGGAGAAAAGGCATGAGAAATCCCAAAGGCCAGAGTGTTGAAGTTCATCAAAACCATCCATTGGAACAAAATGCATGGAGGAGGATCCGTCACTTCGGAGGATTGATACTCCGAAAGAAAGAATGCAGAGGAGCATTGACTAAAAGTCGCCTGAAGTGGAGTAAGGGAAGGATATTGACCTTTGATTGTGGAAAACATGTGGTGCTCGATCTGTAACTCCGGGTATGAAGCACTTCGAGAGAAAAGGATTTGGAGCATTCGAAACTCCCGAACACCGAAGTCCCGAAGTAAATCTCATCCATTGGCTGTGAAAGGAGTGTGGACCGTAGATATGGTCCATGTGGGTTCACGAGTTTGGAGTTCAGGGGAATTGGTGAGAAGTGAGAGAAAACAACCGAAGCTCGAAGCTCCAAAGTGCCCTTTGAGTTGGATTTTGGGCACAGCCTGAGGTCACATGAAGGAAAGGATCCAGAGAGGGAAGCTAGTGCATGTTATTCAAATTATTCAAAGAGGCCAGGAAAGATCCCTTGGGTTTGACAAAACCTGCACTTTGAAGGAAAGGGGACCTGTGTAAATTGGTTTGGGGTCTAGTAGAGGCCCGAAGCATTGATCTGACTCCTTGATTCGAATGATCCTAGTTCGGGAGGTCGAGAATACTTGAGGAGAGAGAGGGGGTGAGCACCGTGAAATCCATATGAATCGCCTCTGTAATGCAATGGGAAAGAAGATTTGTTTATTTGGACATGCCTGTGGATGAGCATAGGTGAACGTGATCCTAGTGGATGAGCACTAGTGAGTGTGGTTCTCCTATGAGACGCAGTGAGATAGAGGTATGGGCATCCCTATGGATGTGCCCCTAGTGGCTGAGCACTAATGGGTGTATGTGATCCCTTGCTATATTGTTTAAGAGTCAAACTTACATGTAACCCTAATTGTAATGTAAAGGGTACAAGTTGGCCCCACATTAATGTAAAAGATAATTAGTATGGTAATTATTAATTATATTGTGAGTTAGTGATGTCAGCCCTATTGCACCAATAGACACTTCTGTTGATAGGTTTATTCTAATATAAGTAAAGGTAAAGTCCCCATTGAGGAATCATATCTTAAGTGTCAGTTTGGAAATTTCAGCAAATACATCTTCTTGGGAAAAGTGCGCACCTCTCTTGGGTGCTAGTCTTCTAGGGTTTGTGAGCACCCTTTTGTGTGATAGGTTTTTGTGGTGGTAGAGGGATTTCTCTTGAAGAATATAACAAAGGATTGGTTGGGTTTTCTTCCCTTGTTGAGAAGGGTTTCCCAGGATACTTCTTGTGTACTCGTGCATGGTGTTTCTTCTTGTGATCTTGGCTTTTGCAACACAATTGTTTATGGTTTAAGTAAAATGCTGAAATGGAATGACTTCATGCTTAAACCTTGCCTATTGAAAAATCAACATTTTTGAGGAGTTTTCATATGTCTTGAGTCTAAATCCATCTTCATTAATCAATTTATCATTTATCCATTTATCCCTATGACCTATTAAGCTCTCAAATCATTGAACTCATGTAAGAGGTTGAGTGAGGAAGTCATCCCACTCAGTTATGACAATAGCGGTTGAGTGTAATCACATTTGGGGGGAAAGTAAGAGTTAAGTAGCATGAGAAAAGAGGAAATTTGAGTAGAAAAGAGAGCAATTTTACAATTATAAAGTGAGGAAAAATATAGGATAATGTTGCAGAAGAGTGGCTAGCCATAGTGGGTATTGAAGACAACCCATTGAAGCTATAAATTATGTTGAGAATGAGGCTATTATGCCTATGAGTGATTTTTATTTAAGACAAATTACCTAAGAGAAAGTGAGCTTGTTGTGTGAGCAATCCTATTGCAGCGAGATTTCATGGAGCACTCAGTAGAGAGATTCCTAGTCAGTTTATGTTGGAGTGTTAGAGGGGATGGAGATTATCTGAGGGACTACGGTGCATAGATGGAAATATCATCCCTTGGGTTGTGCAGACTGATGGGGAAGAGCACTGGGGGGTTGGAATTGATGTAGGAGTCTTATCACTATTTTTTTAGTGAGTTTGGAGTTGTTACATGGGACTGCAGATACCCAAAGGAGCCTTTCCTTCCTTGTGGACTCGTAGCCCCAGCTCAGGGATGGCTTGTTGTAGAGAGAATTGGTGCAAAAAACCTATAGTTGGGAGGAAAATCCTTTGTCTACAACTATTTATGTAAATTGTTTTTAAAAGATAAGTGTTTTAATCACTATGCCAGTCACAGTTTTAATGCTATGTTTTAATGTTGCATTACTCTATATTTTACATATATGAATGATGTGTGCTTTAGTTGTTGTTGTGAAAATTTAAATCAATTGCATTCATGAATTTAATTATTAATGATATTAGCATGAGTGTGTATCTCATGCTGTTATATTTCCGCATTCGAATCAATATGTTATTTGATTTAGTAGTAATAGAACTTAGCAAAGGAGATGGGCATGTTACAGGTCAATAAAAAAGAATTGTTTTTGTAGTAGTGTGCCTCAATGAGGATCTGGGGATGTTACAGGTCAAGGTGTGATTCAATATACTTCCTCAAGTAGAAGTAAAAGGTGTTTGAGTGTTTCAAAGACTTTAAATCTCTTGCAGAGAAGTAATCGGGGAAGGGAATCCAGATCCCACATATAGAAAATGGAGGGGAATATGCGAACAAATATTTCCAACGTTTATGTGTAGAGTGTAGGTATTGTGTTCCACTCACTTCACCAAATCCTTGCCGACATCTACACATTTACAAAATACTTCACCAAGCAGAAGTTCACAAAGTTACAAGCTCACTTGGGGGTGAAGGAGACATCTACTTCACATAATTCTTCCTAGTCTAGTCAACACTATCCTCTTTTTTGGGGGGCTTTTCTTCCCACAGGGGTTTTCTTCTTTTCTACCTTTTTGGGGATATTTTTTGTACTTGGGTACCTAACATGGATTCATATTGTTGGGGAATTTTTTTTTTCTTGCATCACACTCACCTACGTTAGGCTTAAGGGGGGGTGTTGGTGTACATGCATCATTTTCCCTCACACGCATACTCATT
The DNA here is from genome assembly GCA_009831015.1 of Picea engelmannii. Taxonomy (NCBI): domain Eukaryota; kingdom Viridiplantae; phylum Streptophyta; class Pinopsida; order Pinales; family Pinaceae; genus Picea; species Picea engelmannii. The sequence goes on along the minus strand of ML783880.1, from coordinate 98,138 downwards.
TTCTCTCTCATGCATAATTATCTCTCTCCTAGAGAACGCTTGATCTTCATCATATGTAACACCATGATTTTCCAAAACCATGGGGTCGTAAACCACCATTGGTAAACTCCAATTTTATCCTAGGTAAATTCCATATTTATAGGGATAGGAGCACCTCATTCCTAAATTATAGGGTCAACTCCTATTTTCTAGGAGCTAGAGTGCTTCTTTCCTCCATTGTAGGGATAATTCCTATTTTCTAGGAATAAGTGCACACTTTCACGAGTAGATCCTTGTTGGACATGCGTTTTGGATAAGTCTTGGGGATTTTTTCATGAACGGATTGCACGACATTTTGGATAAGGAGAAACACATGTGAAAAGAAACTGAAGCATGTTCAAGAATCAATGTGCAAAATGAGGAAAGTAGTTAGGATTTTCGGGACATTTTTTCCACTTTGTAACGGGCTTAGCCCTTGTGTAAAACTATAAATTGTAATGGGTTTTTGGGTAGAGGTAGTTAAGAGAGTTTTATGGTGTGAAGTTATTTTGAGTTAGTCGAGTTTTGGAGAAGAATTGAGGAAGATTTTTGAGGTATGACTAAGGATTTAGGATCACACTATAACAAAGTGACTAGGCAGGTTTGAGTAATGGTTATTGTTGCATCTATTTGTAAGCACAGTGTGCAACTGTAAGAAGACGATAAATGGCTAATATAAGAATCCAACCATTGTGGATGTAGCCTAGATTGGGGTGAACCATGTTAAAACTTGTGTCTTGATGTGATGTTATGTGTGTGATATGGATAACATAGAATGTTTAGGATTATGAATGTGTTACTGATATTGCGCAGTGATGATGAAAGCTTAGTATTCTGAATGTGTTATTCATATATGATGTTATAATTTTTCACATTGAAGTAACTGGTAAATGAATGAATGTCAAGTAAAGTTATGTTTCACATAGTAAGAAATGAATAACACACAGTAAGAACATGTTAAATGTCACACTTCCCCTCATCACTGCAAAAACTTGGTTCCTGTAGATACTCTAGATGCCTTGGGTGAGACTTCACTTGGTTGTAGGTGATGCCCAAAAGGGATGGTGTCTAAGGGTTTTGTTGGCATGCTATCTTTGAACCTAGGGTCTTCCCACTGCATGCCAACAAATGGTTCCATTTTTGGGACTGAGATATATAATTGAGAGTAATTGTTTGGAGGCTGAATAAGGAAAAAATCATGGAATGGCTAGAGAGGAAGCAATAAGAATTTTCCAGAGAACAAAATAGGAACCCAAGGCTCAATGGTGAAAAATGATTGCAAAGGTATGTGTTTATAGACTTTCATGAAATATTCTTTGGTGAATTTCCAATAATTTTGACTGAATGGTTAGAAAGGCTAGTGGAGAATGTTGGGAGATACTGAGTCGAGGATTTGAAAAAATGGACTCTTGAATTAATCAGATAATTGAATACAATAAGTAATAAATTTTCTTGTGCAATTTATTTTTGGTTGAATAATGTACTATTGGGGGGTTACATTATAGAGTCTGCAATAGATTGTATCCAATCTTATAGTTTCACAGAGAGGGAATTTTTTAAGGGTCGATGCGAAATATTTTTGAGTGCACTGTTTACTTGGATAAAAATGTTGTTGTGCGACAAGAATGTTATGAAGATGGAATTTGAATGATAGGTGCCTTCACACACATAGGGGGATTGGGGGATGACTAGAGTATGGTATGAGAGTGGTAAAGGATGAGTAATGAACAAATGGATTTAGGATTTCGAGAGAGGAAGACAATGAATCAGACAAAGATATTGGAGTGTTGCACTAAGGGAAAATATTTAGGTATAATAAGAAGGATACTATGGCTAAGAGAGAAGAGCAACATATAGTGTTTGAGAAAAGAGACCCCTATGCAATGCTTCAGATTACACCGTACAAATAAAAGAAAGAGAAATAAAAGGATCCTCAGTGCAGTTCAACATAAGAAGGAAGTCCATATTAGATCAAAATTTGTGTTGAACCCACGACCCTATGTGCGTCACCACGATTTGAAGTAGAAACTAGAACTTTGTGGAGAGAAATTATAGTTAGTGGAGGAAATCATAAAAATACTCAGAACAGTGAAAGAAGCGCAATGAACCAAAGTCAATCATCATCATTGAAGTTAAGTACTACACATAATACTATGGCAGGAATAAATAATACACTAAGAATGCCTGAATTCCAGGGAGCAAGGTTGGAAGACCCTGAGTAACATCTATTTGTATGTGAAACGATATGGACTATGAAGAATGTCCAGGATGAGGCAAAAAATATTATGTAGTTAACAACGACATTTATAGGTCATGCACTATTATGGTACATGAAGTATTAAACTAATACACTGATAAGAGAATCAAGGACATTGAAAAAGATTGAACAAGCTTTGTTAAAGGAATTTTGGAAGATGAAATCAAAGTCATAGTATATCATAAAGTTGAAAGAAATCAAGCGAATATAGAATGAGAAAATTTGGGAATATGATCAGAGGTTTGAAGATTTGATGGTTATATTAACATTTTAAATTCCCGATGAATGACATAGAGAATGGTTTATTGCACGTATGTTGTTGCACATTCTCTGTCCTCTGACACAACAGAAGGTCACGTCGCAACCATAAACATTAGAAATTGCGATGAAGTTAGAAGCATATCCTGTAGGAGATGGCACAAGAATGGCATAGGTTCAATCATAGTTGGATGCGCTAAGGATTCAATTGTCAAAAATAATGAAGGAAAAGGAAAAGTGTGATTTTTTTTTGAGTATTACATGTAAGATAGAAGGCCATCATAAATATGAATTCCCAACATTTGCGTAGTATATGGCTCTAGGAGAATCGAAACCTTTGGTAGGAGGAGTAGGTTATTGCAAATATTCAAGACATGGGGACATCATCCAACTGCTTGTCCATTATTGCAAAAGGACCAGAGTACACCCAGGAATTTGTTCTGTAATTTTTGCAAGTATGTAGGGCATGATGAGAAATATTGTCTCACATTAGAATTATTGAGAGAGCACACTTCAAATGTGTACATAATCCAAGAAGAAAATGCCACAACAAAAGGAGGATTTCCACATTACAATATTATGAAAGGCTTTAACCAAGGTGGATGAGGAGGATTCAGTTGAGGTTGAGGTCGAGGAGGATTTGGTATAAGAGGAAGAGGAACAACCATTTATTATAATTGAAATCAATCAGGACATTTAGTGAGAGATTTCACAAATCCTTACATGACGTGCACGTACTACAGAGCATTGGATCATGGTATGGAATTTTGTCCTCAAATGATAGAGAAATGGTAGGAAAAAGGGAACTAGAATCAAATATAGAACCAAAACATACAAATGATAGAAACCGAGGAGCATGATGATCAACCCATAATAATATTCGTTATGAGCGGAGGAACGAGAACCAAAGCGAATGTGATGGAAAAGAGAAAGGAGATCAAGCAATGGATAAGGAAATAATCTAATCCTACGCAAACATTTAACCCATAGAAAGAGAAAGAGACATATCAATAAGCCAGGAAGGAAATACTACGACCGGACTGGATAGCATCAACATCAAATGTGCCACCAGTATATGATATGTCATCAATATATGATCATGTCATTCTATAAATGTCATTCAAGAAGGTCAACACTTTGAAAGATTTTCTAAAGAGTTGTTTAGATTTAATGAAGGATGAAACAATGTTGAACGCACTGTGCAGGATGATCAATCAGTGCACCCAATACAAAGAACTACCTAATACATAGAGAGAAGTGAACCAAGTATTGCACAGGAAGAGGACACATAGAGAGTTCACATTGAGTGTGCATATAGGAGAGTATGACATGGTTAATGTCATTTCAGAATTAGGATTGGATGTAAATGTTCTTCCAAGAAAGACATGGGAAATGATGGGGAAACCAAAGCTAATTTGGTCACTTGTTCAGTTAAGGTTGGAAAACCAACATAAGATAGTATTGATTAGGAGACTATTAGGAGTAATTGTTAACATATATGGAGTGCACAACATAGCCGAGTTTGAGGTCATCGATATCATGGATAACAATCAACCGTATCTAGAATTTCTCAGAATGGATTGGGTCTTTGAAAACCAGATGATTATTAACTTGAAGAAGAGATAAATGATTTTCGAAGGGGGTGGCTTAAAGGTCACTACACCATTAGACCCCACAAAATCAAGAAGGTATGTGGAGCCCGCCAGAAAAAAAAAATGATAACCTATATAATGTGACCACCCACATAGATGATTACATCAATCATACTATAGATCATGCACTTATTTGGAGAAGCATTAGCTCTTGTGCATCATATTTAAAGGAAGGACTTGAACATTGGAAACATAGGTTGTATGAAGTATCAAACAAAATATGTGCTAGCATTAATCACTCTTTGTGATGGATCAAAACAGAGGTATGTGGTGCACCAAGGTTTGATGGATTAACTGATGTAATTTCCTTTGTAAAATAATTTGAGTTGTAGATACCCGAAAAACAAAGATTGTTGGATTTAGATGTTGCACTGAAAGAAACCCAAACAAGATGGTGCAATACACACAAGGAAGGAATAGGGGATTGGCAACACTGTAAAACACTGATGCAGATCATATTTGGAACAAAAGGTAAATAAATTATGTATAAGTATACAGGGACAAACAGTTTGATGGATCATGTTGCGTAGTGTATAACAATGTGGGATAGGTACGAAAGTAATAATGGATGCATAGGTTCATATATACACTTGAGATGGTTCCCAAGAACTGGTATCTAGAACTATAAGTGCACAGAGGGACAAAATATTGGGAAGATCTCACTCAGAATTGCAATGTAGAATTTGGTTTTGAAGATAAGTCACCCTTAGTATATGCAACTTTGCAATTCATTAGAACTAATATTTTTATGGAAGAATATAAAATAGAAATAGTACTTGTGTGTAGTGCACATGGAGAATCCGCGACAATCCATGAAGTACTGGAATGTTACAATGTCACTGAAGAATATCAAGAGGAAGAAGATCCAAGAAATGTGAAAGTACCAGATACTGAAGGGGAGCGTGCAGTAGAAGGTGCAAAGCTCGAATTTGATGCATATGCGAATCCATTAAGAGTGCAAAAAGTGAATATTGGCACAAAAGATAAACTGAATTTTGCAAATATTGGTGACTATTGGAACGATGAGATTGTTGAAAATATTGTAGACTTACTGCACGAGTATCAAGATATATTTCTAAAAACCTTTTCAGAGATGAAAGGGATAGCTAGGGAATTAAGATAGATGAATATCCCATTAAAACTAGACTCTAAGCTAGTAAGACATAGACCTAACATATTGAATCCAAACTACAAGGAAAAAGTGAAAGCATAGCTTGGCATAATGATAGAAGCTGGTATCATTGAGCCCGTCATAGAGATCAAATGGATAAGCCTTATGGTAGTTCAATATAAGAAGACATGAGGAATTAGGATATGTGTATATATGAGAAAGTTGAACGATGCATGTTTACACGACCCTTTTCCGATACCTTTTACATAAGAAGTATTAGAGAATGTAAGGGGTGAAGAATCTTATTCTATTACAGATGGATTTTTAGGATACCACTAGATCAATATTTCACCATAAAACAAACATAAGATGACATTTATGACAGAATTGGGAAGCTACCAGTACACAATGATACCGTTTGGGTTAAAGAATGCACTTGCTGTGTTTTCTAGAGTAGTTGTTGTAGCCTTTAAAGAACTTATTCACAAGTTTCTTGAAGTGTACTTAGATGATTGGATCATGTTTATCTTATTAAAAGATCATATAGAAACTTTGTGGTTGATACTTGATATATGTAGACAATATCATATATCATTAAATTTGAAGAAGTGTATTTTCTGTGCATCATTTGGGATATTGTTAGGTCATGTGGTATGCAAGAAAGGTTTGTTGGATGATCCTGCAAAGATCACAGTTATAGTTGATTTTCCACTGCCTACTTCAGTAAGACAGTTGAGAACAATGTTGGGTCATACAAGATATTATAGGAAATTTACTAAAGTCTATGCATAGATTACAACTCTGATGGAAAGTTATTAAAGAAAGAAGATAAGTTTCAGTGAAATGAAGACTGCCAATAGGTTTGGACATATTGAAGTAGAATTTAGTAACTGTGTATATTTTGGTATTCCTGAATTGAAAGAAAGAGTTTCACATTCATGTGGATGCATTGTCGATAACACTTGACACTGTGTTAGCCCTGCCAGGAGATGTGGAGTTAGACCATCTAATTTCCTTTGCTAGCAAGAAGCTGTCGACTGTTGATAAGAATTCCACAACGACAGAAAGGGAAGGCTTTGAAATATTTTATGCTTTGCAGAAGTTCAGACACTACTTGTTGGGGTCCCATTTCAAGGTGTATACAAACCATTTTTCACTAAGATACCTAGTGAACAAGCCAGTG